>JAVTVY010046839.1:0-23995 GCA_036873755.1 Hanleya hanleyi
TATCCCCTTAGAGGGTCAAAATTGGACATTTTTTTTTTATTTCTTCATTCAAATATTCACTATTTCCTCTAACATTTGGTGAAAAATGAAATAAAAATTATAAATAGAAGTGCTTCAATATTAGGATTAAAAATTTAGTTTCCGAGGCCCTGTAACAATTAAACAGATTGCCTTAGCTTCGGCTTGGCTACTATTATTTTTGTCTGTTAAATTTCCCTTTCCAAAACTCATTTCCGCAGTATTATGGTAAGCTAATTATCTATTAGTCCTACTTATTTACATTAATGTACCCCCTTCTGATAAAAACCATGCAAACATCCTTATTTTTGTTTCTAATTATGACACTGACACTTCACTCAGACACCCGCAGTGAAGTAATCTACACAGGTGTGAACAAGTTCAGCTGGACTTTAAACCTACTTGATGAAAAAAACTTAGTGTAATAGTTATCCAGAATAAACAGGAATCCGAGTAGGTCCCATTAGACAGATTAAAAATGTATTTGACATTAGAATACAAGCAAAAAATAGGAATTAATTCATCAGATGTATAGCATAGATGTCAAAGAAGAGATCTAACAATCCGTTTCCTCCAAAAGCGATACCAACTAGCTACCATTGATAACATATCTTGGGTTGTGACATATTTTGGGTGTATCGTCCAGTTAAAACGATCGAAACTCCCCCAAGATCGGCTATTTTTGAAACTGAATTACTTGAATAAATTTAGCACTGGAAACATCTCCAGAATTCAGAATGATCCAGAGGTTCGCAGTGTTGAACCTAATTATATCAAATTCAAACTGGGGTGTATTTCTTAGCAATACATTAAATCAATAGAAAGTAATATTTTTAATTACCCCAAAGCCACCAAATGGTTTAACTGGTACGAATCGATCCGGTGCCTAAACATGTGACTTTCAGTCGTTCAAATTCATCTATACACCATGCTAACATATCGCGACTGGAAACATAGTGTGTAATATGGATCTCAAAATACTCCTGATGAAAGCTCCAAGATATAGAGAGCAGAGGAATATTAATCACATGGCCTATCAAGACACCAGGTGTAAATTCTGCCCTGGTGATGTGCTTTTCAACGTTTTTCAGTCTTTCTTCTATACTTTTTTTGATCGTTTATATTGTTAAGTTTGGAACGTTGATTTCTCAGCTGAGTTGACTACACTTTCATTCCAAGAAAAGGTTATCGCTACCGGTATTGTTCCTAGTGTTGGCAACATTGTATTAAAGTGTTGTTGTTGGAATTGTCACTGTCGTGTTATATTGTAAATCGAAACATTGTCGCAACATTCAATATTCAGCCGTCGTCCATTTAAAAATTTCCGCGTCAATAATCAAAAGGCCTATCTCGTATGACAGTTATCACCAATTCCAGATGTGTATGAAATAAAAATAATAAAAACACAAAATGGTTTCCTACAAGATGGAAGCGGTCAACAGTATTCAATGATGTCAGCAAGACACGATGATGTTCTAGTAATAATATCCTAATCACTCTCCAATAGTCTTTATCGAAAAGAACAATTGCTTAATTGTGTCTGTTAATTTCAACACCATGGGGATGTAATACACGTGATATCCAAACGACCACTAGCTCGGGTCCAAGCGAAATTTGATACAGGTTTCCAAACGTTGCATCACAAATCATACAAGCTACGATCGTATTTTTTCCGTCAGTGTACGATATTTATCACAGAATTTTATAAAATTTAAATGTAGGCGTTTGGTGGTACGGACATGTTTGACAAGTTTCTATACGATGTATGAAGGATGGCAATAACTCAAACTACACACAAGTAGACGCAATCGAAAATCATTTTTTTATTATTCTGGGGAATTCCAATTTGTCCTTCAGTTCAGGCTGTTTCGGGCAAGATTTCAGGCTTCATGTATTCCAAACCAAGGTAATATTTTCAGAGCAAAGAGTGGAAAAACGTTTCTAACTGAATAGACGAGCAGTTTCATTTTCATTGAGCACATCTCTTGACACTTTCCTGCAAGAATCATTCGGTCGAGTCAAAACTGGCTACCTTCCCATTTTGTTGTTGTGATTCTATTCGCTTATGTGCCCAGTTTTTGCTCAAAGTTCACAGTACAGAAGATCATGAGGTATATGTCCATTACTCCCTATGTGAAGATAATTCAATCGGAAATAACGAAGGATCCCTTCTGCAAATGTACTAAAAGTGGTAGGAAAAGAAATCATAACGGCATCATACTAAATTCCTCCAGACCAGAAATACGCATAGTAACCCCGCATCATATCTCATGAATCATTCGACTGTTGCACTCTACGTAAAACGTCATCCTTTCCTGACCTGATGGGAAAAGCTCAGATCTCGGAGAAGACATGGTTCATATTCGCTAAGAAGATTCCTAGAAGTGAAGTTGTATAATTCTGCCAGGTAATCATTATATATATCGTCATTATTGCTAATAGTCTGTCCATTTTAATTAGTCGTCTAATATGGAGCTTGTCGAAAATCAATAGTTTACCCTGCAACAATTTCTTTTTCTGCAGCCTGTAGAACAAACTGAACTCTACAAAATGACTCTGTAATTCTCTTCATATAAAACTACAGTACAGTTGTTTCATGTACCGGGCTTCAATTACATATAGGAAGACCTCATAATGTATTCGTGTTCAATACCGCAAAGGTCATTGATGCAGAATAAAGCAATAACGGGTGTGTGCGGTTTATCATTCGGCAATTTCACTGGGCATGGGATATATGCGACACTCCCACGAACCGCCTCTATGACCGTCCACGACATTGTTGACCTCTGTGCTAGACAACACGAATATATTATGACGTCTCCCTATGTAATTGATTGCTGGTACATGAAACACCTGTACTGGAGTTTTATATGGAGAGAATTACAAAGTTATTTCACGCATGATATACTATCGATATCACGGAGAACTGGTAGTCATTCGTAGAGTTGTATTTGTTCTACAGCTGCAAAAAAGAAAATTTATACAGAGTTAACTGCTGATTATTGACAAGCTCCAAAGTAGACGACTAATTAAAATGGACAGACTATAGTATACATAATCTCAAAGTCTGGACTGCGCTTGGGAATGTATTGGTTTCTATCACCAATTCCAATGATTAATTCTTATTTCATGATACAACAGATTACGCCA
Organism: Hanleya hanleyi; assembly: GCA_036873755.1. NCBI lineage: Eukaryota > Metazoa > Mollusca > Polyplacophora > Lepidopleurida > Hanleyidae > Hanleya > Hanleya hanleyi. Next base: position 3,169 of record JAVTVY010046839.1, read on the forward strand.
GTTGCATCTAAACGGACTAGAGCCAGACTTAATCTCGAGAGACAACAAACCAATGCTATGAAAAGAAAGCCTCGACTTGAAACCCGCACCTTGAAAAGACAAAAGGACGTCTAAGGAGAAAGCATCGTGAAACCGAAAGACGAAATCATCTAAAACACAAAGATAAAAAGTAATATAAGGAAAACATCTATCAAAAAAAGCTTAAACATTGGTCTACCAAGAGGCCACCCATCAGAAAAAAATTGGTTAAACCAGGGATACAGTATACTAGTCCCAGGTTAAAAGAAATATATTTCTAGTTTTCTTTTCAGTTTTTTTTCTTCCTTTTTCTCTGATTCTTTTTCTGCTTCTTTTTTCTGATGATATCATTTTTCTTCTGTCACCATTTTTTTAACAAAACTATTAAACGCATTTGTTTTGAAGCATGTTGTTCGTTAAACCATTATCTTTTTCAACAATATAAAATTGGAAAAAATAAAAATTGCATGTTAATATATGCAGTTTCGTCATTATAGAAAATGAAACATATGTATTAATTGTTTAAAAGTTCAAATAATTCTAAACGCATATAATAACTTTGCAAGAAGGTCAATTCTTGTAGGAATAATTATAAAACGTGAATACACAGTATAACAATTACGAGGATTGGAAGTTCACGAGTTCCTTCGTGAACGACAGATCGAAGAGAGAAATGATGCAAAAAAAACATTCTCTTCATTATCAAATTTCGCACTAGTTTCCTGCAATAGAGAAGCGGTCGTTTTCAATGATGTCGGCAAGATATCATGATGATCCAAAAATATCAAATCCGTATCGCTGATCAGTTTTCTTAATCCATATGATATTCGTTGTAAGTCATGATCCAGAGAATGATGTATCTCAGTCACGCTTTGGTTGTGACTGTTGATATGAGCACCAGTAGTAGTTGGAGTCATTACAAGTCGTAGTTGGAGCCATTACAAGTTTCGAAATGTCCAGGCTTGGCTTGACTTAGGCTTATTCAGTCAACTTTACCGTTTTCAAATGTATGACTGCCAAATCATGTGAATAAATTTTGAAGGAGTTAAAGTGTGCCTTGATCGACAGCTTGCGGAGTTGTTCTTTGGTACGGTACTGACGATACGAACACCAATACGAATCTTTGAAGTCTTCATCGTTTTTTCGAGTACTCTTTTATTCATTAATTAATTGGAAAAAAAATTCTCAGCATCAGTCTTTGTGGGTTTCCTTTCTTCTGTATTTTGAAGTTAATATACGGCTGAAGCCAGGGGAATTGAGAAAATACAGGTCATTCCTTCATGTAACGGATCACCGCAGCCATTTCTAGTTTCTTCTCTTGAAGTTTGTGTCAGACACCTAAGTGTGTTTTTAGCCTCATTTTCCCTCCGCCGAATATTTGGATATGTCAGATTAGTCAGTTTGTTCTCTCTCCTATTTTACTCGGTTTGTTATTTCTCTCCCGTTTTTGCTTGAGTGAGTGAGTGAGTAGTAGCGTTTAACGTCGTTTTCCGTTTTTGATTGAAGACACACAATCTATACTGGGTAGTCCACCTTGCGTGGACAGAATATCATTCCCCATGATTCATTTTTAAATGTTTAGTCCTGTCCGATGCGCCAGTTTTCTTTCTCACCCATTTGGATATTTCAGATAGGACAGTTTGGTCTTCCTCTCCTATTTTACTTTGGGAAAGACGCTGAAGTATATGCCACATTGAGTTGCACCAATTATTAAATGGAATGTCATTTTCTAATTTTCTTTTTGTCAGATTTGGCATTTCTCTACGATTTTTGTTCGAATTAAACGAACCGTACGGAGTAGTCCCCCTTGGTTAGATAGATTGTCCTCTCCCAAGATAGCCATGCCAGATAGGTCAGTTGTGCTCTGACACAGACCATCAATTGGAGTAGCACGCGTCAGATCCAACATTCAGTCCATAAATGAATTTCCGAGTCCATAATCGAAGAACTATTTCGTATGATAGCTATTCCAAATGTGGCTGCTACAAAAGTGCAAGCGCTGGATAAGCGCAAATACCTCCGTCGAGGCAATAGGGTCCGTCGAGGCAATAGGGTAGGGGAATATATCACTGAATAACGTATTTTGCATTTGTTGGACGTCAACTCCACCAATGGTAATTAACCTGGGATTGAGGGTTCCCCACTAACATGTGCAGCCAGGGATGTGGAAATCACATTCCCCGCAAATAATTTTTGTCTGATTTCACGTGCTTGAAATATTGGGGCATGGAATAGAGTATGGATGGACAACCTGGAATACTGCTTGTGACACTATTGCCATAGCACCGATAAACTATGTCCCTTTATTTATGTGTTCTAGATCCAGGAGCTATTGGGAGCTGCAGGTTTTGTGAAAGTTAGATCCAATTATTCTGAGAGAAGGAATGAAGTCTGGCATGGTTGTTTTAAGTTAGAACTCTGCATCCTTGGAAATGTCTGACCGGTTGACACATGTATCATGCGTAATGTTTATTCCCTGAGAAATCAGCTGATATCCAATGCGTGTTGGGGGGACCAGAATACAATGTGGCCAATCCCTGGCTCTGATTTTCACCACCTCTGTCATTCCACACCTTTCTGTCTCAGCTAAACCAATCGATAGTCTATTTTGGTACTCCCAGTTCATCCAGTACATCCATTGCGTAACAGTCCTGTTGCGTTTTATATCATAAGTGCTGAATCCATGACCTGCAGGTTGGAATCAATTGTATACATTTAATATCAAAACTCGGTTCATTGAAAATGTTTATGGCCTTCATTATATTTCATTATACACAATAAGATGTAGTACTGGGACCTAACCATGTTACAAGAATTTGCAAAAGTATGAAATGAATACTATGAGAACTTAATCCAATCTATACGTGAGTGATCAATAATATAAATCCTGAAGAATGATGATGGATCTTGACCACTGGTTGGATTGGAGTTCAATGATGTTCATGTTAGCGGCATCAGCATGATAAGAATCCAGGATATCATAATCTAGAACAGGATTGTTTATATCAGTAACTTCTCTATGGAGCAATGTTTTGGGAAAGTATGTGTAGGTTTATTGTTTTGGTGGGAAATTGAAGCCGTACAATGTCGGGCATTGCAGGTTAGTTTTTCTGGGTATTCTTGCATTTACCAGGATTGCCCCATGTTGAGACTTTTACTCCAGCCGACCTCCACGATGCTCATCCATTAACATTAAATTTGTTTGAGCTGATCTGTCATCACAACTCCCGAGATGGCGTATGTAATTCCGGTTAAACCGGTGCTAGGGGCCGTGTGGATACTTCATAGTCTCTACATGAACATCTGCAATAACAATGCGGATAACATACTAAGGCTACGTCCGAGAATCCCCATATTCACGGGTCTGAATGCGAGGTGCCGAGGGCTGATTTCCTGTAGAGTCATATGATTGCTTTTTAGTCGCCAGACGTCATACATTTTTCTCATCACTCCCATATCGCTCCAATTTATTACCTGTATATGGTAGGATTCTGCTGGTGGAATGTTAGTCCCCTCAGCCCGCCGTTTGTACATGTCATTCGACAAACATATGTAGGTTGTCTTGTTTTGGTGGGAAATTTAAACCGTACGATGTCGGGCATTGCAGGTTAGTTTTTCTGAGTATTCTTGCATTTACCAGGTTTACCCCATATTGAGACGTTTACTCCATCAGATGTCTACGATGCTCATCTATTGAGTTCTTTATTTGAGCTGATCTGTCATCACAGCTCCCGAGCTAGCGTATGTAATTCCGGTTAAGCCGGTGCTAGGGGCCGTGTGGTTACTTCATAGTGTCATCATTAACATCTGCAATAAAAGCGCGGCAGACATACTAAGGCTACGTCCGAGAATCCCCCGTATTCTCGGGTCTTTATGTGAGGTGCCGAGGGATGCTTTTCTGTAGAGTCGTATGGTGGCTTTTTAGTCGCCAGACGTAGTCAATTCCCCCGTCCCCCAACCCCCCCTTCTTCCATATCGCTCCAATCAGTGGTTTCCTTGGAATCCAGTGAAGGGGTAAAATATTCTTCACCTTGTCGCAAATATAGGGATTATTTAGCGCTAGGAAGTCGTCTATATAGCGTTTGGTAAATTAATGGAATGGAAAAGCCCTCAATAGTAGATGGGAAGTCATTTTCTATATTCTGTCATTCAGATACGCCAGTTTGATTTCCCCTCATTTTGCAACATCCTTGTGACTCCAACACGTTAATTTAGTCATTCAACAACACGTTTTAAAACAAACTATAAACTTCACGCATGCACTTGTTTGACCTAGAACCATTATGTGAATTAAGAGTATGGAATGTACCTGACAATTCCAAGGAGAGAAAATTGATCAAGGCAGAATTGGAAAGAAATACAACACTGGCATATCTAAAAGTGACTATCTTGGGGAATGAATCTCTGTCAACCGATAGATAGACCTGGATTACTCAAAATAGCTCGTCCGTCTCGAAGCGAAGGATGGCTGAACGACGACTCTGCACGTCTTTCGGATAGGGTTGCTTTATCGATATAATAGGGTTGCTTTATGGATATAACAGAGTAACGCCAGATATCGCCTATCTTAAATTGCTTCAGCGCTCTAGTGAGATAGCACTGATGGATCTAAATGATCAAATGCCATTCCATAGAATTGAAACTAATGACTAATGACTCTTCTTCACCCAGGCTGCCCTGGGACGTAGCTTGCCTATCCGCAGCCGGTACGCTCTCGGTATCTGCCTAACTGACATGGACTCCTCGGCCTCAGTATGCAAAGTTTTCTGGTACGGTATCATATCATAGCGTCTGATGGACGTGCGTCCAAAATCAGAGCAAGTATAATCCATGTTGACGGTTAAACGTGGATTGTGCTCGTCATTCTGCTAGGGCTGCTTTTACAGACCGGCGTTAAGATATGGCCTCAAGGCGGCACGGTAGGGCGTTGAGCTATGGGCTGAAGGCGTTCAGGCGAGCGTTAAGGCGAGCGTTAAAACGTGACAGGCGTTAACGGGGCGTCAATGCGTTACGATAAATTAGTCTCAATTCCATAGTATATCACGCGATCATTTAGAACCACCAGAGCTTCTCGGTTATCTCACTAGGGCGTTGAAGCGTTAGGATAGGTTAGCGGGCGTTACTCTGCTATTTCCATAAAATAACCCTATCCGGAAGACGTGCATAGTCGACGTTCAGCAGTCATCATGGCTTAACGTTCATTGGAGTGCGGATGCATGTTTACGAAACACTTCGTTAAGAAGCGGTACCAGAAGAATATGCATGGAAACTACAAGACTGAGAGGCCATCTGCCCAAACCGGAAATGCCATGTCTCTATCACTTCCCGCGCGCACATGCGTACCTGCGGAACTGCCCTTTCTCTGTTACTCTCGAGTGCGTATGTGCGTGTCAACCCAGTCATTTTCTACCCAACGAGCGCGTCAATACGCCACCATGCACCCCGCATTGGGACCCAATATGACCCCGAAATCACTGCGAACGTCCGAAACACTCCTTGGGCACCGCCACCACCGTCGTATATGATAGTGTGTGAGCCTCAACAAGATACCTCATAGGTCTATATTCGCTCAAACCACCCCTCCCTAGACCTCCCACCCTTCAAAGTTCGAGGTCGATGTGTGCATGGTGTAAGGTTTACCCTCGGTGTTACTAGGTAAGACTGTGGCGCATGGCTGGGTCCAGGCCTCTTGTTGGGTGAAATACCCTTCTTGCCTCGATACAGCGTTTCACATCTGGTTACGCATACGCACCCCTATTTTCCTCATCACACTACTCTGAGGGGAATGCCTGGGTGCAAGCATCTCTTTGGGTGAAATGCTCATGTCTCTAGCCCGTCGGCTTCGCGACACAGCGTTCCACTTCCGGTTGCATTCGCAACCGTGTTCTCCTGCGAATCCTACTCTAGGACGAAATCCTGGGTCCAGGTGTCTCATTCGATGCAATTCCCGTGTCTATACGCCCTCTGGTTCTCGATATAGCGTTTCACTTCCGGGTGTGCCAGAGCAGCCCTACTACCCTCCTCACACTACTCTATGGTAGAAGCAGGGATTCAGGCGCCTCGATGGGTAAAATGCCCGAAACCCCAGTCGGTTACGAGACCCTCCTTATTCGGAGGATCATTGGTGATTGAGATACATACTTCTCTAGATAACGACTTTACTACAACGAAAATCATATGGATTAAGAATATTGATCAGCGATACAGATTTGATATTTTTGGAGCATCATGATGTCTTGCCTGCATCACTGAAAACCGTCTCTCTTTTGCAGGAATCCAGCATAGTATTATGTATACTATGATTTGTTGTTGTTGTTGTTTTTTTTTTAATTTAGTGTCAATGCTATTATATGAATTAGGCCTTTGGAATATGGACGCGGAAATTTAATGGACGACGACCGAATATTAAATGTGTATTTCCGCCGACGTCGGGTTGACGTACGGGACTTTTTCATGGAAATCTACACAGACTAGCTAGCTATTCTACACACAGAGTGATGACGTACTCGAATTTCCCACAACAAGCCTCGCCCTGTTCAGAAACGATCAACGGACTTCGTGACCTCCCTCTTGCATGCTTGCATTCTGTGAGAGGCATTATTCCATCATAAAGGCTATAATAGTACTAAAGGGTCTATACTGCATAGCCATGTACTTATAAAACGGGGTGTGTATATATACCGTGTAACTCTCATTGCATCCACTGCCCTACACTTTGATGGCGTATCGGCCTTCACAAAACAGGGTTGCGACTTGTTTGCCTCTGAAGTGATGACATCACGGGTATGTCCAGGCAAGCTCCGACTTGTACTACTTTTGAGAAAAAATATTAATGATCACATGAACCTTTGCATATCATTAAATCACGTTAATTGATATGCAAAGGTCAATGAGACCTTCAATACGCCTTCTCTACTACTTCCGACGAAGACACTGCATAACACCGGCTGATTACATTGTACTGGCAAACATTTTTTAAACAAAAGTAGCTTTTATTCCGCACTGATGTTCCAAGGAATTAACATATTTCAAAGACAGGACATTTGCACGGGTTCACTTGTCGACCACAACTAAAAAAAAAGAGATAATCCTTCAGACTCGCGAATAATTGAATAAAATATTCACGAATCATTCTCCTGGTTCACCAGTATGTTGATTTTTCGCAATCGTGATGCCCAGATTCTTAGTTCCTCGATTCCTGCCCATTACACAAATGTCCTAATCAACGTACTTAACAAACGGTGTCAAGCCCCTGTGGTGAGATCCCGAAGTCTTAACGCGAATACGTAAACATTTTTTAGGATGTTATCTCTAGATGCATTTGTAGGCCTATATAAATTAGCCTCGATATGTATTCCAATATAGCAAGCTCGTGTCAATAACAGAGTACAGAGTATATATCAACATATTATTCAAACACTCGCTCGATAATTCATTTACGTTCATGGCGTTCCCAAGGAAACGGACGTCAACAGCAGGGCTATTCTTAAGAATTATCAAAGAACTCACATTGTAAATAATTCGACCATAAATACTCCAGCTAATGCGTTAAGTAACACAATCTCAGATATAATATCACAGATCTATCTAAACCCAGTGCGAGCTTTGTTACCTAAGGTACTAACTAATAATCCATTGATTACAAATACCAGTAGGCCCTATGCATGTTCTACATACCGGATTATTTCTTTATTTTCCTGGTATAGATGGATTTCTTGTTTATGTTTTCATCCGGGGATTCTCTGAAATGATAAAAGCCAGCTGGTAGGCCTAATCCAGACCTCTATTTAACGCTTAGTGGTTCTCTGGGCTGCACTATGCTGGTTTCATGCTGGCGTTACACGAGGATATATATATGCCTACCAATTACGTCAGACAGAAGAAATCCATCTGGTCAGCAGTAAACCAATAGTTTGCGAGTGCCTCAGCCTCTGATGACGCGCCGCGGCATAATTCAATCTTTGAACTTTTTGCACCCGAATGATAAAAGAAGCAGCTATATACGCTATATACAGGTGTAAACAATTTAATACATGGGCTGAAAAAATTATCCTGGAGGGGTAGCTAGGTCGATATAATACTCTGTTCAGGGCCATGTTTAAAAAGAACTTTTATAAAAGAATAACCATACCGTCCCTCCCTCACCCCCAGGGAAATTTTATAGACAACGTTGTTCTGAAAGCCCAACTTATTACCGTATCTTTTTACTAACATTTGTTTGTAATTTGGGCACGGGGGCGTTTGCCTTTTTAAAATCTAGTATCCCCTAACCTTCAACACTGAATGGTAATGATTGGGGGTACAGTCGTAGTTATAATTGTTTCTAGTCTATTATATCATCAAAATGTGGCATGTTTGGTATCATTAGAAGAATGAATGAATATTATCTAACATATCACGACGGGTATATCTGAAATGGTATGAGAATATAACGTCATTGTGACGGCACTGAAACTATAACGCATACTTTCTGCTCTTGCTGATTGTGGATCAGCCAACTGAACAAAATGCGATGGAAAATGTTTTGATCTCATTATGTGGTGGAAGCTGGTTGAAAAAGTGGCGATTTGAGGTATTCAATATTTTCACATTTGTTAAGTTGCAACGTTTTGAGATTAAAGGGCAACCATAGGACTTCACAAGAAAGGCTCACACAGCACCTCACCTGCAGACCAGAATACGGAGGATTCTAAGACTTAGCCTTGTTATTCGAGCTGGAAAGTAACCCTTGACCTCTAGCGTCATGCATGACGTCACAGATCACCTGTGAGGTCAAGTGGCATAATTCAATTATTCACAGATCATAATGTAAATCCAAGCGCGGGAAAATATCTAATTTGGTTACTTCACAGCTCAACATATTGGAACTACTTCGAGGTTACTTACATAATATTCTGTACAAAGGATAGATTTATCATGAGTAAATTCAATATGGCAGCCATACGGTTCTAACAAACATTTTTTTTCACGAAATTATCGAGAGGCTTCAAATAAGCGGCATTCGTCTAACCGCAATTTTCACATTCATCGATTTAAATTATTCCAGGTTATAGCCTAATATTTCGGACTACCTGGAGTCAATTTTGTACTTTTCTGGGAGAGTCACCACGGGCAAATTGAGCCAATACATACAGAATCAGACAAGTCAGTCGGTTTGCAGAACATTTTTTGAGGACAAGGAAAAACTCAAAATGACGTCCATAAGAGGTACTATGATATTCACGTCTCCCTTCCAATCTCGGTACATTTTCGTCCAACAAAACACATTGCGTTGAAGCTACTTTACCCCAGTGCTTATCTCTTCGTTGATGTTCTCCGACCGTGCACATCAGCAAGAGCAAATTCAGATTGAGAACCATGAAGTCATCCGGTCAAGTTGCTTTAAGGCAACAGCTTTTGTTTCGTGCTCATTTCGAGTATTACATTTTTGTATTCAAAATAGCAGTGATGCGGGTATTTTGTTATGCTATTTTAATTATTTTTCCAAACAAGTAAATAGTTGAACAAACTCTTTTCAAATTTTTTTCAAGCTTACATGTATCGTTATCTTTTCTTTTCAGAGCAATTTGTTTGAATCAACATTGACAAATCGCTTCTTTTTTTTTTTACCCCAAAGTGCCAGCTAGAACATTTAATTTCTACATTTTTGTGCTTTCTTCTTCTCATTTTCTACCAGCAACCTCAAATAAACATCAAAACAGATCATCTTCATATCATAGTCTATTGGCGGGGATGGGCAACATCCTCCAGTCGATCTGAAACGATGCCAACATATTTTAACATGAAATGTTGTAGTCATCCCCGATTCTCCCACAATGAAATCTGTCTAGCTGCATACACAGAATAAATATGCCTAAATTTGTAACTGATTAAGACTTTTCGATTAAGGAATATGCAATTATTCAAGATACATTCACAAATGCCAATGGTTGCCATACCCGAAATTGATCAAATAAAGCAGGTTGTACACTCGTCGGAGATGTTGGCATGATGTCGGGTAGGTGGACGTGTTGAGTGTGAGAGGTAACATTCTCCAATAGTCCTTAACCGCAGCTTTTCACTTGAGATTTTCTAAATTATGATCACGCAAAGCTAATATGTAAACACATGATTATGTCACGATGACCTCACATTAGGTACAATATCTATAAAGGCAATTACATACGATCAGTGCAGTATATAGTAGGCTGACCGTAGGAGGTGCATCGTATTGTAAAGAATGCAGTACCCAATTAATTAATGGCTACTGCAAATGCGCTGGAGAGAGAGAGAGAGAGAGAGAGAGAGAGAGAGAGACAGAGAGTACGTCGCGTTCAGCAATAACTGCAAATGTGTCGACGATCCTTTGACACTATATGTTGACAATGCCACCTGCGGTAACATCAAATACCGCACGGAGATAATGGGTTTCAATGTGAGAAATCGACTAAAATGCAGACATCCAAGTAACTTTGTATCTATAATAAATGTTTCAAACTATTCCAAAATATATATCCCAATAGAAATAAATAAGCTATGATGAAGTCACACGGTCTAATTTATTGCTGTTTTGAGTTAAAACACGGTATTCAGTAAACTGCTCATTCACAGAAACATAGCCACGGAAATCCTTAGAATGGTACTATACTATCTATACCCCATTCTCAACTTAGGGTTCTAGTGCTTTGATATTTGACCATATTACATTATGCTGATAGTGCCTGCCTGTTCATGAAGATAAATGAGTGGTCTCCAATCATCTGTAATTTCCAGGAGATTTGATGCAGAAATAATGCGACTATTCAGGATGGTTGATAATGAAATTCCGTGGAGAGCGAAAATGTCATTTTGAACAATTTTATCAAATATCACTTCAAATGTGTTAAAATGTGTTAGTCATGTAGTGTATTATATAACCTTTCCAAAAATACCGAATATGCCACAGTTTGAAGTCTCAAAAATCCCAAACGCCCTCATGGCTAGAGTGCAAACTATTGATTTTTAATGACTTGGCATATGATAGGCTTTCAGAACTAGAGCCTTAGTGTAATTGTACACATATATATATTGTGTATTATAAGCTTATTTGTGGGAAATTTGAATTTGATATCTGCTATATACCAGTAGTTTATTTCCTATTGAATTATCTTTATTTTCGTTTGTGCACATGGCAGAGTCGAAAATTTTGCTTGTAGGATATTCAAAACTTACCGGAGTCATTTTATTTATCCTTTTCCTGGGCTGTTATAGTATTCATTTCTGAAAGTCGCTTCCAAATTTTTTTGTCATTTCATTTCATTTTTGCTTCACAAAGGTATTGAGAACATTTTCCAACAAAAAGAAGAAATAACGGTACATTTTTTTGTCTTTTCACGACTCATGGTATCATTGCGTCATAAAATTTTGTCATTATAATGATGAGGGGCGCGTTTTTGGAAATTTAGACTTGGCAAAACTGAAAGATAATGCAGGAGTCAAGTGAAACCTCGGGGTTTAGTGGGGACTTAGCAAATGAGAGTTGTTAAAATGCTTCAATGCCCTACCCCCTGGGGCAATACATTGAAGTGAATCCCCGCCTAAACCTCAACCAAATACAATTTATGTCCCATCCCTAGGTAGAAGAAGTCTTAACTGAATCCCAAGATAAACAGGAATGAAAATGTGTGAAAGCCCCACTCCCTGGGGCGTAAACATGTTGTGAATTCCCAGGTAATCCCCCACTAAACCGGACCCTTGCCCGAGGTTGGGGGGTGGGGATTTCATTTGACTCCAGCATAAGGATGATCCTTAAACTGGTATTATTGATGCTACCTGTCGATGTCTGGCTGATATTTCCAAAAGGTAATTCTTTCATCTCATTCAGACTGACATTGCTGATGTTCCTAATCCTTATCGACATCTAACATTTGCAAAATGTAGTTCTCGTAGTGATGCAAATTATACAGGGAGAACATGTCCAGTCAAAACTCTCCAACCCCTGTAACCATCAATATTCTGCAGGAGTAACCTGGACACATAATGCAATCAGAGTTGTCACGGGATATTAAGCTCTGTGATTTGCTGCAACACATTTCCCTTAGCTCCGCTTACACTTTGCACGAATTCCTAATTGGACCTGGGTTGACTTCAATGTCCCCAGCTGGTTTGGTGACACAATAACAAAAAGACATGTATGACCGGTGTTGTTGTTGTTACTCGCCTAACCCACAAGCCACACATACTGACAGTACTAATATTCTTCATAAAAGTCAAATCGGATTTACAGCAAACTGTCGGACAACTGACCATATTCTTACCCTCCGAAACATTGTAGAACAAGAAAAATCGAAGAAAAATAAAGTATATACTGCATTTATAGATCTGAGTAAAGCCTTCGATACTGTGTGGAGAGAAGGCCTCCTGTATAAATTACTTCAAATAGGCATAGGCGGCAAACTGTATTCCATACTGAAGAGCATGTACTCTGAAACTACTGCAGCTGTTAAATTTCCTGATGGTTTGTCTCCACCATTCTCTTCAACTCAAGGAGTTAAACAGGGTGATGTTCTTAGTCCTTTGCTATTTAACATATTTCTCAATGATCTGATAAGTGAAATTCATAGTGATCCATTAGGAGCGATCTCCGCTGGTTCCACTGTAGTTAACATACTCTGTTATGCAGATGATATTGTCCTCTTGTCGTCCACATCAGAAGGGTTACAATCTAAACTAAATATTTTACAGGATTTCTGTCAAAATTGGGGACTGCAAATCAATATTGACAAATCTAAAGTCATGATTTTTAATTCTAATTTCCGTACCAAGCAAAAGTTATACTATATTAAAGGAGACCTTATTGAGGTGGTAAAACAATACACGTATCTAGGGATTATACTTAAAAATAATGGCAACTTCTCACTTGCAATCGAAAACTTGCGTAATAAGGGACTCAAAGCATATTTCAAACTCAAACAACTTTTGAATTGTAGTACTGACTGCAAACTGTTTGAGAAAATGTTCGATGCAGTAATTAAGCCGATTATCCTCTATGGTTGTGAAGTTTGGGGAACCTTAAACACCTTTCGCGACACAGATGGCTTCGAATATTTACATTTAAAATTTATTAAAGAGCTGCTGGGTGTTCACTCTAAAAGTGTTAATAACGCATGTCGAGTGGAACTTGGCAGATTACCCCTAAAATTTGACATTCTGAAACGCCTCTTACAATTCTGGATACATATCTTGGATAATCCGGGCTCTTTGGTGTTCGAAGTGTACACTAATACATCGAGCAGTAGTGGCTGGGCTGCCTATATACGTATGCTTTTAGACTCGTGTGGACTTGGATACATGTATATTAACCAGTCCCATATTACAAAATGTGATATAGAAATCATAATTCGTAGACTTAAGGATATTGCAATGCAGGATATACTATCTGCTATCCACTCGTCTGATAAACTTACAGTTCTGGCTTTAATGACTTCTTCGTTTAACCGTGCCAGTTATGTGGATCTTGTCGTTTCCAAGGAATTAAGAAGTGTTCTCTGCCGCTACAGAATTAGTGCACATAAATTAGAAATAGAAATTGGCCGATACAAGAATATAACTAGAACTGAGCGCTTGTGCACACATTGTTCATGTCAATCTATCGAGGATGAATACCATGTCTTATTTGAATGTCAAAGCTATAAGGATATACGAGTGCCATTCATCAATACAATACAGAAAATGTTTCCATACTTCTCAAAGTTACAGAAAACCGAAAAGATTAAATTGGTACTTGGGAGTATCTCCAAATCTATTTTGACCCTCACTGCCAAATACCTGATACTATGTGAGAACTTGCGGAAGACTGAAACTTATTAGTTCCTTGGAAATATGTGTATAGGCCTATCTATACTTCAGCTAGTCCAACTGGTAACTGCTATACGTATATACGGTATTACATACTTCAACCTGTTTGTTAAATATTATTGTTTCACACTGACAGTTGTATTTTCGTCCTTTTGTGCCAAATGACCATATAACCAGCCATGTGACTGTGTTTTAGTGTCAATAAAGTTATCTATCTATCTATAGTGTCACAGTTGAGTTTTCCAGACTGATAATTTGTTATACATTCCCCACCAGGATCTAGTTTGTATTTAAAACATATTCTGGGCTCTTCCATAGAAGAGTCATTCATTAGGGTCAAGTAAAATCTCAACACGATCATAAGAAGGTCAACTTGGCAGTCTCTACTGCCGCCATGTTAATGAGTGGCCAGTTTCCGTTACCTATTTTATGTTCTGTCAACTTCTCGTCGCAAATTCGGAAAAACAAAGTCTCACAAATCTCCACCAAGCAGTTTGGGTTGTCCAGCAACAATTATAAAAGTCGATAGAGGAGTGTAACAACGTTAACACTTTAAAATATATGTTTTTGAGATACATGTAGCTGAAAATTTTGTATTCCTGTTCAATCAAGGGACATCACTCGTTATCTCATCTGTCACCATTCCTGCACAGAAATAGCTTTACACATTGGATGCATGTAATATGCAGAGATCATTCCATGAATATTCCAGAAGCAGAATGGAAAAAAACCCATTTATGAATACAGGGAAATTATTACGTAAATGATTTGACCACCACTGGATTTTAAAAACTTACTATAAAAAGATAATGGAGAGGGTCTAGAGGGGTAAGATTAAATTGTGAAAATTTCAAACTGTAACTCAACACACTTATTTCACGAAAATGTAAATGAATACAGGCAAAGTGAAATATCCCATTGTTTTCTACAATGAATTACACTTATACTGGTATTATTTAATGCTAAATTACTGCCCAAACACGCTTTCTAATTTCATTTCATTTCATTTTATTCACCAAATTTGCGTAATTAATATAAATGATGCTAACATGCTTTGAAAGGCGGGAATAAAACCCCAGGGGGCTTGTTTTATCCCTAAGTTGGAAATAATACTGAAATTAAACTTAGGGTGGCTTAATATTATTGCTTGACAAGTGCAACAGCATCGGAAATGGTCGAGAAAGTAGATCAGTCATTCTCAGTTAGGTATGATTTAAGCTTGGATTTGAAAAGTGATGTCGATGGTATGTTTTTGATAGAGGACATTAGTTTATTCCACTCGCGAGGACCAGCTGTTTTGATAGTATAAAAGGACAAATTACTACGATAAAATGGCCTGTATAAATTAAGATAATGTGCGCGTGTTTGATATTGATGAACAGATGATTGTTTTACAAAATAGTTCCGAAAATATTTGGGTAGTGGACTTGAATCATAAAAAAAATTTGTGTACTAGTAGAAGTAACAGATAAAGATTCAGTTTAGGTAACTGGAGAATTTGAGTTCGCTTGAATAAAGGTGCTGTATGGTCATACTTAGCGGATAACGTTATAAGTCTAATTACACGTTTTTGGAGAAGATTTAAAGGATTTAGATGACTGGTGTATGTGTTACCCCATAAAATGTTGCAGTATGACAAATATGGGAATATGAAAGAGTAGTATAATATAAAGAGTGTTTTTTTATTGAGTGATTTTTTAATATGATGAAGAATCCCAGTATTCCTAGAAACTTTCTTACAAATATAATCAATGTGGGAGACCCAGTTTAGACGGTTATTAAAAAATACTCCAAGGAATTTGAATTTACTAACAATTTCTATATCTACTCCACACAGTTTTATAGGAAGTATTTCAACAGTAGACCTGTGAGAGTGTTTTAAATAGGGTTCAATTATCATAACTTTAGTTTTGGTGATATTGATAGATAAGCGATTTGCACAGAACCATTTATACAACTTATCTAGTTCAAGTGTCATAATATTCATAGCATCATTAAGATTTTCTGAAGAGTAAAGAACACTTGTATCATCTGCATGAGAATGAGAATGAGTTAGTCCCACAAAATCACTCAACATGCGCCTCTCAAAATCTGTGGTTTAGCAGACGACATATTTTGAGCACGAAAGTAGTGCCACTGCAAAATGAACGAAAACATGCATAACATTAGATAAATGGAAATGTAACTTAAACATATCAGACCTGCAACTATACGCGAACATTAAAAACACAGAAACCTGGACACTCTAAAGAAGGAAGTTTCAGATCTCTTTGTTGTCGTGTAAGAACTCTATCTTTTGCTGTGTTAGCAAGACACAGAGCTGGTGCTCAATTTTTTCTGACGACAAGACAGGACCATTAGTCCCTACGGGCCTACATCGCCCCGTGAAAACATAGTAGGTAAAATTTCCCGGCGGGGTGAGGGTAGTGGGAGGTGAAAACAAGGAAAAAACAATCTGAGAAGATAGCAAGTCCCCTGTGGAGCAGTCTGTATGAAAAGGGCATCTTACCGTCACTAGTGACTACTAATATTCTTTTGCCCCACAGGGCTTCCAGAGATTGACCTGGGAAATTGTGCACACCGCAGGTCATGGTAATAGGCCTCAGCTTCTCAGACAGCTTGTCTTAAGAGGCGACTAACTGGCACCCGTGAAATTGCAGGGTGTGAAAAGGACTCACTCGTGGGGTTCCCGGGTGTAAAAAAGGATAGGACCCTACCCATGGTGTTTCCAGGTGTGAAAAGTAATAGGACACAATGTCGTGATATGACAAGGCACTGTAATGAATTTTTTGCATAAAGGCGGATATGAGGTAGAGTTGTCCAAATATTGCTCAAGCGCAAAAACTGCACCGAGGTCAAGTTGTCCCTTAGATATTCACATAGGTGTTCACAAGCAAATACAACTGCTAGTCACATTTTCACCCATATAGATCTTTGAAATTAGGTCAAGGTCAGTCCAGAGTGGCCTTCAAAAACTCTATTATTGTACAGAGATATTGTGATCTAAATGCTATTCACATTTTGCCCTCCACGACCTTCGAATTTGGTCATGGTCAGTCTGCAGTGAACGTGCAAATAAACTGTAAAACATGCATATGTTTGATGCGATTATGAAGTTTAAACTGGATCCAAAAGCCCATGTAAAGAAGCATTGTGAAAAATATTACCCAGTTTCTAGCTCTTTTCAGAATTCAGAGATAAATTATAATATAATTATATTCCTACATTGTGAAACACCCTGCCAAAAAATACTGGCTCGGGTGAGAATCGAACTCACAACTTAGAGGATACCGTCCCACTGCTCTAGTCCCAAGCTCTTTTGCTATTGGGATATTGTGTTCATAATGCTATTCACATTTTCATCTCGGTGACCTCTGAAAATAGGTCAAGGTCAAGGTCATTCCTGAGTAAACAGGATTTAGAGGTTCCCCATAAGACAGCATTAAGCAAAATATCAAGACTCTAGCTCTATTTGTACCTCAGATATATTGGTATTTAAAAGGAAATCACTGCTATTCAAATTTTGACCTGTGACCTTTGAAAATTAGTCATCATCAGTCCTGGGTTAGCATGACCTCGAGGACCCCATATGACAACAGCGTACCAATCCTCTTTGTTATTGAGATATTGTATTCACAACATTCAGGATGGACAGTTAGAAGAACGGACAAACAGCATTTCCATATCCTCCCCCTTCCACTTACATGGCAGAGAGGGAAAAATTGACAGAACATAATGGTAACCCAAATACCACTTTATTATAGTTCTTGAACTGGTACAGAGTTAAAAATATAATAAACTGGTTGATAAATAGAATAAAGATTTTCAAAAATCATATAAACCTGAGACAATCTGTGCATAAATGCACAGAATCTACTTATAAAGGAGGTCAGAATTAGATGGCAGGGATCGCAAGCCTCACATGATCTTGGAACTGCATACAGTTGTTGCAGTCAGTCTTGGAGATCAAGAGGAATGCAGAGTACACGACAAGCGAGAATTTTGCACCAGTGTCTGGTGCTGCTATACAGGGCGAGTAAAAAAAAATGTCCACCTGTGGGTTTGTTAATTTTATTCATGTAAAGATATAATTTATTGTGTACATGTATTTGAATATAACACAACAAAGGGTGCTCCCTCTCTGTGCTATATCCACCCATTGTATGTTTTATTTGTGGACAAAAATATACAGATAATGTATATATACCAATGACGCTGGATAGAAAGTGTATTCTCTACATAATGTGGAAATGCATGAAAATAGACACAGGAATGAGACACTTCACATGTTTAGCTGTTTAGACTTTCTTTCTGAGAGTTGTTACTTGGCAATGGAAAAATATGCAACAGAAATATCTGAAAATAGATAAACAGTGAAGAGTCTCATTTCTGTTTTTCATCAACTGTGGTGTTCACTCATTTCTGTGTTATGGAGAGAATGCACTTTCCTTTCATGAGCGTCATTGCTTTATACACAATAGAAGTATATTTTCTTCCATAAATAACACATACCATGGTTGAATATAGTGGAGAGATGAAGTACCTTTCATGTGTTATATTCATATACACAATACATTGTAACTAAACCACAGTTGGACATTTTTTTTTACTACTTTGTGTAGAGGCAGGATAGTATTGTCTGATGGTCAACTTGGATTATAGTGCAAGCCCAGGATTGATACATTGTTTACATAAATCCCAAACCTTGCCACAATGTATCAGAAATGCAGCTTTCAACATTGCAACAAAGGCGGCAGCAGCCCCTGGACGAAACGGCACACTGAAGTAAGAATTGTAGCAGCATTATGTACATAAAACAACATAAAACATGTGGAGGTTTTTGCATTTTTTTAGCTTCTGCTACAAAAAGGTGTGGTTATTGCTGAGCTGGTGGACCATATTTCATCATCAGAGTGCTCAAATCAGGTCATAGGTCATGTTAATTGAAGATTTCTAAGTATTGTCATAGGATGCTATTGAAACTTTCACTGTCACATATTTGTAACCGTACATAGAAAGACTCCATGTACACATTTCTACTCAGTCAAAACTCTATTAAACTTCACAACAGGTGATTATTTAAATGAAAATTTTAAAATATATATAAAAAATCCTTCACTAATGCGTTTCCAACATCACAGCTATAATAATTTTTTACATGGGTGAAGCTGAAATATATAATATATGTATATATGTAATAAAATTCGAAAAATCAAAATACATGTATCAAGTTTGAATGTATACTTAATATTAAATAATAATGAGATATATGGTATAGTATTTATTGCTCTTTGGATTTTTTAGGGTTTTTCTCTCGTTTTTTCTCTGATTATCACAAGAAAGGGAGATAAAATCCCTGTAATTCCGAGATAATAATTAACGTACTATGTGTTACTATTGAACAAATCACAGTGTTTAAAGGTAGGACAGGTACATACACTGTATTCATAAATGGCCTTCTACGCTATTATGCAAAAATGATTTCTTACAAGTACAAGTAAAAGCACTGTATCACAAATTCTGTAAACTGTACATTAAATCCAACAGTAAAGAGTTTCTCAAATATATATCACTCAACTCGAATCAATAACGGTGATCATCCCAATATTCCAATCCATTGTTACTTTCATCCGGTAATTCCCTGAAATCTCAAGGATCATCTCCATTTATGACAGCAACACCTGTCTCGAACCTCTGAAGAATCCCTTGCTTAGCACACAATGCTCAGTTGTAATCCCAGCACATAAATCACAACTCAACACGTGCATGTGGCTCATATAGTTCCTTCACTACCTTCATTTCCTTAAAAGTACTTGAATTCCACTTGGACCTTTTAATGCCTTGAAAGTCATGGAAAACTTGTTATTTTGGGAAAGGTCCTTAATAGTCCTTAATTTTATGTTCAGGCCAGCAAAGATCAGAACTAAAAAGACACGAAACGTAGTGCAATTTTGTTCCATAAGTAGCTTTTCCTGGTACAAAAGGTCCTTCGAATTTGAATTCTTGCCACTTCAAAAGAGTAGGAACACTGTACCACCATGGTAAATACAATGGGAAATTTGTCCTACATTTTCATAGCAAGAAATTCACCCCTGGAGTTATGCTATTTCAAATAGATACTAGGTGGAATTATACACAAAGTCAAATCGATAACATGTCTCATCAGTCATACGTCATCAGTAAAACAGCTCAATGGCTTTGATACCGCAAACTCACATATATATGACTAAAATACAAGATAAATTTTTAATCAGAACAACTCTGGGAATTAAGCAACAAGTGTCAATGTCCTAAATGTGCCAAACAAATGTAACACAAACTGTTTCTCTGCAACTGAGTTATCTGTAGACAAGATAAAATTCTTTGAATAACATTTTGGTTTTCTTTATTATTCATACATGTAACCACCTCTATACTAATAAATATAACAAAGTTGGAAAATCATGCTACTTTAGTTTAATTTTTCCTTTTTAATCCTCCAGGCAGAGTTTTGTTGGAGAAACTTGACATAGTTGTTGTCTTCTCTCAACCGTCAGGGGCAGGTCATCTGAAAGGAAAGAAACAAGACAAAATCTTATTACAGGCCATTAAAACAATTATATTTTCTATACGAAGCAGAATTATTGCATCAGCAATTCACAGGCCATTAGATTACATGCTTGCTGCGGATTTTAGGTCCTTCATGTAAGGATGCATCAGCATAAAAATGCAGTACAGAAGCAATCAGAGATTGCTTGGATGTATCCCTCCCCCCGACCCATCTCATTCCAGGCTTTGGGATAAAAAGCATGTTTATTTTATCAAACCAATTTCTACGTTACCACTTCGAACTTCCCTTGATATATCTGGCCCCTTCAATGTTCAAAGAACGCATAAATAGACACGAGATGTCTCTGACCTCGAAAACCATTTGAATTTCGAAATGTGTCATGGAAGAGCGTTACTGATTGTCTGACATATATTGGGCCAGCGCAAGCACTCTATTAGGAGGAAT
>JAVTVY010046840.1:0-22876 GCA_036873755.1 Hanleya hanleyi
TGGGTCCAGTATTGGGTGGACTCTTCGGCCGACAATGAACCACACGAAAAAAATGGTGCTCGTCGAACCACGATTCCTTCAAAACCTCCAATCGCCCTACCCTGTCCCACCTACAGTGAAGACCATAAACACCCTCGATGGAGAGATGCAACAGATCTTACAGAGACCGGGGTTAAGCGACAGTGAGAAAGTACAACGGTACAATGAGACGCTTCAACGGTACATGACGTTCATGGACCAACACAAAACCCTCTCTACCCCACCACCACCACGTGACACACCGCCGACCTCAGCACCGCTTCAACAGCCGCCATTACCAGGGGTACCACCCACAGCCCCACAGTGGGTGGAAGACGAAGTCCTGAAGAGTGTACCTGCCTCGTTCAAGAAACAAGCTGGCCTGGTATTACAACGGATGAAACAGAATCCTAGCATGACTTGGAATGATAAAGGCGAACTCCTGGTACAGAATCAGGTGGTCCCCGGCACCCACATGACGGATTTAGTGAATGACCTGATGCGTCAACGCAGATCGCACACGGATCCTCGAGGATGGGAGGTCTTCGCTCAAGGCTTGAAAGACATGCATGTAACACAGGAATTGGTGGGGAACCCCCACCGCTGGGCCTTTATGCAGCGAACCCAGCAATCGCCGAGTGGCCCACTACCTTCTTGGGAAGCCGACTGGGAACCGGAGTCACCCCCCAAAACTCCACCACCACAACGGGCACCTTCTTTTCAGACCTTTAAAAAACCACCCTTGATCAGGACACCGCACATTTCCAGAGCCGTGACACGTAGCAAGTCAACGCGACGAACACGACACCGGACACAACCACCCAAGGTCTGGAACACCTATTAAAACCAACAGCAGCAGCAGGACAGCTCAGTCGCCATGTTTTACCTCACCCTACCCAGCAACAGTTCGCTGGATGTGTTTCCTGACAACACCTTGGCCAAGTACGTCACCCAGTTACCGCAACCGTTGCATTTACCTGGACGATGGGAATGTGACCTCGTGGATATCCAATACCCTTACTCGTGGTACAACGTGCGAGCCAATGAAGTGTGGTACGACGTGACCTACGAAGGAAAAGACCCCCGACTCACCCTCCCCGAAGGCCAATACGATACTCCCAAGGAGTTCATGGGTGGGCTGTCAAGACTGTTGCATTATAAGGCTCTACGAGAGGTCACGAATACTTCAAAACCCATCAAAGCCTATCCCTTCAAGAATCACGTGAACTTCGATTACAACGCACACAACGACAAGGCAGAGCTTGTCGTCACCGCCAACGCGAGTGTCGTACTGAGTCCTATCCTACAGCAAATGCTGGGCTTCGATCTACGGACGTTCGCTGGTCCCACCGCCCACGAAGGCGAGATCCCGATGGATATGAAGTCGGGTATGTACGGACTCTACGTCTACTCGGACGTGGTGGACAGCCACATCGTGGGCGATATCAACACACCTCTGTTACGGGTGGTGCCCATTAAAAAGTTGTATGGAGATCAAGTCAGCCACAGTTTCACCCACATGCTCTACCTGCCCGTACGACAAACCCACATCAACACGATCACGGTGGATATAAGAGATGACACGGGACGACCGGTGGCATTCGAACGCGGAAAAGTGGTGCTGACACTTCATTTTCGACAAGCACGTGCTCCCCACTTTGTATAATGAAGGTGCCTTACGAGTGCGATGCACGCAGCTATATGGACTATTATGCCCAACAGGCCAGGGGTGGCTTTCCGGTCTTTAGTGGTGCACGGAGCACCGTCAATGTGATCTGCTACGCCGAGTTTGACAACATCATTCAAGTGGACAAAGCGCGCAACGTCCTGTGTGACTTCTCCACCTAACATGGATACAGACCAGATAACCACCGTGCTGGAGAATGACCCAGGGACACGTATGGTCTTTCAAGGGGTGTTCGCCTGAGATGTGTTCCCATTAGACCGTATGTATCCTGCTGCTTACGTTCTCAACACGGACCCGATGGATCGGCCCGGTGAACATTGGGTGGCCGTGTACTTGACAGAACAGCAGGGCGAATACTTTGACCCGTACGGCCTGCCACCCCTCCATCCCGATTTAACAGACTTCATGGATCAAGGCACAGAGACGTGGTGTTGGAGCAGTCAAACGTTGCAAAGCCTGGCCAGTAGCGTGTGCGGACAATATTGCTTGTTTTACCTGTACCATCGATGCCGGGGAAGACCCTTATCTACCATCGTACAGATGTTTGACGAGTACCCCAAGGCCGAGGACCGCGATGTACTCGTATATGACTGGGCTGCCCATCATTTCAATGTACAAGCCCCGTTCTGGGCTTAAGTTCTTTCAATGTACACAAGCCCGCTGTTCTGGGCTTAAGTTTACAAGCCCCCTGTTCTGGGCTTCAGTTCTTTCAATGTACAAGCCCCCTGTTCTGGGCTTCAGTTCTTTCAATGTACAAGCCTCTTGTTCTGGGCTTCAGTTTTCACGTGGTTGTTCTCACGTTGTTGTTGTTACTGAATAAAAACAAAATGAGATCTCACCAAAAAACCCTGTCTTGTGTGTTTTATTCATAATGCATAAATGCCCAATGTGGAGATTCAGTCAAACTGAAATCAGTGGTGTAGGATGGGGCCAAAATGTAACCCATCAATGTTAGAATGCAAGCGCACTATAGTAAAATAGAGAGCCAATGAAATCAGCCCACAGACCAAGTACGTGGTTTGGTCTAGGTTTGGAGCGGGCATTTCATTGAGGTGCGTGTAAAGGACGACGGTGAGTGAAGACTCGTCCAACACGTATAGATTAAGTTTATTACTATAAGTTATATGAGCATAATGCATGAAACTGGCTTTGAACACCGTATTAGCCAATCAGTGGCCTAGAATGGAGCCAAAGGTAACCCATCCATGTCCAGAAAACATTACCCGGGTGTACAAGAACCCGGATGTAGGCGCGGATGTAGGCTAAAGCACACCGTGAATACACCAATTCGATTGGCTGATTGTTCGACCGCTGATTGGTTCTTTTTCTCGAGCGCTCATTGGCTCTTTTTTCTCGACCGCTGATTGGTCCAAATGGACCTGCCCATGTTTGCCAGGTTCATTTACAATCCCCTTTTTGGGGTTCAAGCTCTGTCTATAGCGATGCCGCAACATTGTGTCATTGGACATTGGACCGTTTGACCTGGATGTGACCTTTGACCTTTTGACCGTTTGACCCGACATGCATCCGCGCACTGCCGGTGATGACGCGCACTTTCGGAGAACCCGCGCGCGCGCGCTGCGGCCGGAGAACCCGCGCGCGCGCGCGCGCACTGGCGGGCCGGGGCCCGCCGGGACGGGCCGGGTCGGGGCCGGGAAAATTGGAGGTCGTGTTTGAGCATTCACCCAAACCGGAAGTGACGTCACACACACTTGCGCAACCCCAGTACATGACAAACACAGACATGTCTGGACATGTCCAAAGGTCACGCCTCATTCACCCCAACCGGAAGTGACGTCATTTTTACATCCGGGACTTTTGACCTGGGTCACGTGATATGCAAATTTCTGAGGTCAAAGGTCAATAGGGCTCGTCTAGACCCCAAAAACGTCTATGTCCATACTACGGCCAGGCTGCGCATGCGCAGAATGACCCTATTTCTACCCCACATCCACGCCATCAGAGGCTGCCTCACCTAGGCTTCACATGGATACCTCATACAACTCCATCGGCCCATTAGAAACCCCGCTCGATCCCAAAACGTCTATTTTCATACCCTTGGGCCACCGCGCATGCGCAGAATGCCGATATTTCAACCCCACACCCAGCCCATCAGATGTCCCTTCACGAATGCTTCAAAATAAGACCTCACTCGACCCCATTGGGCCATTAGGGACTCACCTAGACTCCAACATGTCCACCCCGTATGGCCCTATACACCCATAGCCATGCAGTATAGGCCTATGGGCCTACCCAGGCCTCGGTGACTTTTTTCAAAAATTTCACCGATTCGCTCCGGGACACTTCCTATCGTGTTCTAAATGACGAGACGTGAAAAACAAATCCGAACAACCCTACCGCAAATGTATAGAAGTAAGTTTCCCATTAGGTTCAACATTGGCCAGTGCGCCAGTATGGGACTATATGGGGCTATATCGTACTTTTTCAAAACTTTCACCGATTCGCTCCGGGACACTTCCTATCGTGTTCTAAATGACGAGACTAAGAAAACAAATCCAAACTACCCTACCGCAAATGTCGAGAAGTAGGTTTCCCAGGATGGTCCTATACCCCCCATACTCCATGTAGGCATTTCCCCGTAATTTAGGATAAAGTCAGTGTTACGTATTTTTTCAGGAAAAATTTTACATACATCCACCCTGGAACTAGGGGGAGATAACTCTATTGATAGGCAAGCCCCGTTAAGCCCGACGACCTATATACCCCCCATACCCCATATAGCCATTTTCCCGGATTTTTCGATAAAGTCCGTGTTCCGTTTTTTTTCAGGAAAAATTTTACATGCACCCAGCCCATGACTGGATGCCCCTTCACCTAGGCTTCACATGGATACCTCATACAACTCCATCGGCCCATTAGAAACCCCGCTCGATCCCAAAACGTCTATTTTCATATCCTTGGGCCACCGCGCATGCGCAGAATGCCGATATTTCAACCCCACACCCAGCCCATCAGATGCCCCCTCACATAGGCTTCACTTTGATACCTCACTCGACCCCATCGGCCCATGAGTGCCTCCTCTAGCTCCAACACGTCTATTTCCATACCCTTGGGCCACCGCGCATGCGCAGAATGCCGATATTTCAACCCCACACCCAGCCCATCAGATGCCCCTTCACGAATGCTTCACTTTGATACCTCACTCGACCCAATCGGACCATTTTATCTAGGGACTACTTTTTCTCCGCGGAAGCTTTTTCCCCGAGACCGAATCACCGCCAAAACCGCTGCCAGACCGCATCACCGCGGATGAATACATTCTGAATACATTCCCTCCAACAATTGGAACTCTCCTGTGTTGGAGGTAGCTTTTGGTGATTCTGCCGGAACTATAGTGCACTTGACCTCTCCGCCTCGTTTCCGCCCCAAATGACCTCTACATCCGGGTGAAATTTGGTCCGAAATCACCTATATATACTACTGGCAGTGCTTGTAGCCAGACGGTAGTCGTTCAGCTGACATGCGCTGTTCGGAGTTTGGAATTTCAATATTATAGGTATCTCCCCTGATGCAAACTTGATCGCATCTGCAGATCACATGCGACATTCCATGAATTGAACATTCACTGGTCCAGGAAAATCACCTTTTCGGTGAAAAAAAATCCAGAGAAATATTGATCTGGTGGACATTTTCAAGTTCCATTTAATTTTTTCATGACCTCTAACAAAATTCAATGACCAGACATGAAATTCCATGACTTTCAAGGCCTGGAAAATCAATTTTCAAATTCCATGACTTTCCAGGATTTTCCATGACCGCGGGAATCCTGTACAATGAGAATCCTGGAGAACTGCTATTTTTCTGTTCATCGCTCTTTGACTGCAAAAAAAAAATAGGTTCGGTCAAAAAAAATTACTGCAAATGTGCATTGGGGTGCACATTCTGATGGAAGCCGATTTTTAGAACATTATCTCCCACAAGTATATACTGATAATGTTAAATCTCCATTCGTTACTCGTTCACAATGTCAGTTATCAAGTGGAGTACGGTAGTTGTGATTTTCGACGACAGTCCACAGTAAACCTCGCTGAACCATACAGAATAGTATTAAAGAATCAGCTTTGTCATTTTCCATGAAATAAAATCATGGAGAATTGAAAGTAGGATTTTTATTTTGTGCAAATTATTAGTGTATGAATCATAACCTATAAGTTATATCAGTGTTTTGCAGTGCGAGTAGTAGGAAAAGCGTAAATTGCCTCTCATTTGTGGCGCGCTCACTTCCGGTTGAGTGGCGCGCTGCCCTCAGCCAATCAGAAGCGAGTATTTTGACCCGGTGCATTATGGGAGATATCCAAGATGGCGGCGTCTGCCTTCTGGTTCAAGATGGCGGCACGTCCGGTGTCGAAAACTGGCCATTTTGTCGGGATGTGGTCATCTAGTGTCGAAAACTGGACCCGGTATGGGTCCCGCTAGACGTTTTGTGGTCTAGGTGGGCCACTAGTGGTCCGATGGAGTCGTATGCGGTATCAATGTGAAGCATTCGTGAAGGAGCATCCGAGGGGATGAATGTGACGTGGAACTGACGTCATTCTGCGCATGCGCAGTAGACAAAGGGTATGGAAATAGACATTTTGGGATCTAGGGAAGCCCCTAATGGGCCGATAGAGTTGTATGAGGTATCAATGTGAAGCCTATGTGAGGGGGCATCCGATGGCCTGGGTGTGGGGTTGGAATATCGTCATTCTGCGCATGCGCGGTAGACAAAGGGCATGTAAATAGACGTTTTGGGGTCTAGGTGGGCCCTTAATGGACCGATGGGGTCGAGTGAGGTATCAATGTGAAGCCTATGTGAGGGGGCATCCGACTGGGTGGATGTGGGGTAGGAATACCGTCTTTCTGCGCATGCGCAATAATAAAAGTGTATGGAAATAGAAGTTTTGGGATCTAGGTGAGCCACTAATGTGAGCCGATGGAGTTGAGTGAGGACTACTTTTTCTCCGGGGAAGCTTTTTCCCCCGAGACCGAATCACCGCCAAAACCGCTGCCCGACCGCATCACCGCGGAGGAATACATTCTGAATACATCCCCTCCAACAATTGGAACTCTCCTGTGCTGGAGGTAGCTTTTGGTGATTCTGCCGGAACTATAGTGCACTTGACCTCTCCGCCTCGTTTCCGCCCCAAATGACCTCTACATCCGGGTGAAATTTGGTCCGAAATCACCTATATATACTACTGGCAGTGCTTGTAGCCAGACGGTAGTCGTTCAGCTGACATGCGCTGTTCGGAGTTTGGAATTTCAATATTATAGGTATCTATAGCTATAGCTATAGACATCCGATTGGACTAGTGTCTCGGCCATTATCAACATTCTGCGCATGCGCAGACAGGGAATTGTGGGAAAAGGGTGTGGAAATAGACGTTTTAGGGTTTAGGTGAACCCCTAATGATCCTATGGTGTCGTATGAGGTCTTATTTTGAAGCTGTCGTGAGGGGGCATCCGCCTGGGCTAGTGTGTCGTTCGTTGTCAATAGTCTGCGCGTGCGCAGTCTGGCCGTAGTATAGAAAGCAGGCATTTGGGGGGGGTATGTGGGGGTGTGTTTGGGGTAGAGATGGACCGCTATGGGTCCGAATGGGTCGTGGAAGATGTCAAAGTGAAGCATGTGTGGGGTAGATTCAGAATGGCGTGTTTTAAGTGCAAAGTCGTGTCAATCTGTGCATGCGCAGTTGGTTGTAGTAAGTAAAGTGGCCATTTTGGGGCAGTGCAGGAAGGCTTTTGGTGTCGAGATGGACCATCCTTGCTCCGAATGCGTCGTGCGGTGTCCTTTTGTAACTCTCGAGGTGTACACCCCGATTTGAGGGCTGTCCACGTCATCTGTGACGTCATCAGTGCGAGTAGTAGCGAAAGTGGACATTTTGGGGCAGTGAAGGAAGGTATTTGGTGTAGAGATGGACCATCCTTGGTCCGAATGCGTCGTGTGAGGTGTCATCTTGTAGCAACGCCCGCCAACGCCAAGCTTAACGCTTCTACGCCCTGATGAAATAGCTCAGAAGTTCTGATTTTCTAAATATTCCATGGAATTGCCACTAATTCTTCGAAATGGAGTGACGCCCGTCAACGCTCGTAGTTGCGCCTTAACGCTCTAACATAACGCCTTGACGCCATGATATAGACCGGAGAGAGAACAACAAGGATGACACATGAGAGAACAACAACAAGAATTGTTTTTTCATATAGTTTATTTTCCCCAATGTTACATCATACCCACGCTGGGGGAGCCGCGTTGGGTATGATTACAACTCAAAAAAACTCTTGTCCAATCAGAGGCCGCCATTTGGCGCTGCATCTGTTATATTCCTTCTTGTCTGTTAGATGTATTTTCGGCTGCTCCTGTCTGTCGCCATTTCAGAAAGTTCCATCTTTGCTCGGTGTGACCTAAGCATCGTCGGGCAGGCCTGGATATTCTTCGGGTAGCATGTCCTGAAACAGTTGTTTGCGCATTCTGATCGCATTTTCCAGGGCCTTGGTGGGTGGTAGTCCCATAGCCTCTTCCAAGTGACGCCTGGTCTTCATGATGGACCTGTGCGTGCGGTCGCCTTTCATTTCAAGCGGTAGTAAGGTATACTGTTGATAGATCGCCATGGCTGTTTTCCTGATGCGGGGGCGCATTTGGGTGTACGCCTGTTGTAAATTATCCTCTCCGGCGTCCTCGATCGCTGCAGCGTAAGTATTGATAGCTGCTGTCACAATACGATCCCAGAAGGTAGGTTCTGCATCACTTTCCACGGACGTAGGCTGACTATCTGAGGTCAAGCTCTCCGTATCACTAGATATTACAAGCGTCTAATCCGTCATCCATAATTCAGCCGTCGTCCATTAGAGAATATCCGCGTCCATAATCCAAAGACCTATTCCATATTCCATATAACAGTATTAGCGCCAAATTCAAAAAACAATCATAGTATACATAAACATAGGCTTGTTTCCTGCAAGAGAGAAGCGGTCAACAGTTCTCAGCAATCTCTGTTTCGGTATCAGTCGATACACTATCAGCAGTCTCTGTATCAGCATCCGCCTCAACGGACTCCTCGGAGTCTTCAATACCATGTATATTTTTCTGGTGTCGCATCATATCGTAATGTCTGATGAACGTGCGTCCGCACTCAGAGCAAGTATAAGCCATGTTAACGGTTGAACGTCGACTGTGCGTGTTTTTGGAAATACGCTTGCTTTTATAGACAGTAACGCCCATCAACGCTTAGCTTAACGCTTCAACGCCCTGGTGAATTAGCTAGGAAGCTCTGATTTTCATGGAATTGACACCAATTCATCGAAATGCAGTGACGTCCGTCAACGCCCGTCGTTACGCCTTAACGCCCGTCTCAACGCCTTAACCCTATCTGGCCTGGGCGATTTGGGGTGTATCGCAGCCGGGGGGGGGCGGAAAGTGCCCCCCCTATATATTTTCTCTACCACTAAGGCTAGAGCGCTGGAACTTACCACACAGTATCTTGGGTTCAAGCTCTACCGGAAAATGCAAAAAAATGCAAGATGGCCGCCATGATGACGTCACAGTGACGTAATCTTCTCGGAAGCCATTTTTCGGCCTTTTTGGGGTCGATTTTTCGAAATTTTCATTTTCCAGATTTTTCTCTCGAAAAAAATCTAATAAAATAGGCAATAATTAGTTTTGCATAAATAAAATACTTTTAAGGCCTTTTAAGCAAGGAAAATGTGAAGAAATGGAGCGAAAAGAGTGAAAAACACGACTTTCGCGGATACCACATGGCCGCCATTTTGAATTTACCCATGATCCTCTGCCCGGGGGTTATTGAAAATAGGCTCAAAATGACCCTAATAAGATAAGCTTAAAAGTCACCAAGTTTCAGCCTCCTCGGCTTTGTCGTTTCGGAGCAGCAGAGAAAAGTTCACTAGGGGGGGCACTTTCCGCCCCCCCCCCCCCCAAGCCAGGTAGGGTTAACACACTTTCTTAACGCTTTAACGTCGTTTAATGATGCGTTCGAACAAATGTTTCTTTTGTGCTATTGCTCTGACATACGCCGCTTTCCAGTTCATGCCCGAAGTTTTCAACATCGACGCTGTTCTTTCAATTTCCATATGGACTGGGTCCTTATCCAACAATTTCATATGGGTCACGAGGTCGACATACAGCTGACGTAAAGCCCGTCGTAGTCTGTGTGCCAATTCGACCAATACATAAGGACTGATGAGGGACACATGTTCAATCTTATATGTGCAGACACCACCACCAACACCACCACCACACACTACCACCACCACATTCCACCACCACCACCGCCACCACCGGGCGTTGACGTCCGTCAACGCCCAGTGGTGGTGGTGGTGGGAGCTCCCGTGTGGCAGAGCTCTTGGATCGGAGCTCTTGGAGCTCAAAACGTGTGGAGCTCAGAGCTCGGAAGTGACATTTGCATATGACCTCTGTGAGGTCACTTCCGCTTCCGTTCACGTGACCGGAGCTGACCTTTGACCCCTGCATGCAATGTAAGGACACCACCACACCACCACCACACACACACAAACACACCACCACCACATTCCACCACCACCACCACCACCACCACCGCCGCCACCACCGGGCGTTGACGCCCGTCAACGCCCGGTGGTGGTGGTGGGAGCTCCCGTGTGGCAGAGCTCTTGGATCGGAGCTCTTGGATCTCAAAGCGTGTGGAGCTCAGAGCTCGGAAGTGACATTTGCATATGACCTCTGTGAGGTCACTTCCGCTTCCGTTCACGTGACCGGAACTGACCTTTGACCCCTGCACGCAATGTACAGGCACCACCACCAACACCACCACCAAACACTACCACCACACACACACAAACACACCACCACCACATTCCACCACCACCACCACCGCCACCACCACCGCCGCCACCACCGGGCGTTGACGCCCGTCAACGCCCGGTGGTGGTGGTGGGAGCTCCCGTGTGGCAGAGCTCTTGGATCTCAAAGCGTGTGGAGCTCAGAGCTCGGAAGTGACATTTGCATATGACCTCTGTGAGGTCACTTCCGCTTCCGCTCACGTGACCGGAGCTGACCTTTGACCCCTGCATGCAATGTAAGGACACCACCACACCACCACCACACACACACAAACACACCACCACCACATTCCACCACCACCACCACCACCACCACCGCCGCCACCACCGGGCGTTGACGCCCGTCAACGCCCGGTGGTGGTGGTGGGAGCTCCCGTGTGGCAGAGCTCTTGGATCGGAGCTCTTGGATCTCAAAGCGTGTGGAGCTCAGAGCTCGGAAGTGACATTTGCATATGACCTCTGTGAGGTCACTTCCGCTTCGGTTCACATGACCGGAACTGACCTTTGACCCCTGCGCGCGCTAACAATACCGGATAAAAATTGCGCGCAGGGGTCAAAGGTCAGCTCCGGCCATGTAAACGGAAGCGGAAGTGACCTCACAGAGGTCATATGCAAATGTCACTTCCGAGCTCTGAGCTCCACACGCTCTGAGCTCCAAAAGCTCCGATCCAAGAGCTCTGCCACACGGGAGCTCCCACCACCACCACCGGGCGTTGACGCCCGTCAACTCCCGGTGGTGGCGGTGGTGGTGGAATGTGGTGGTGGTGTGTTTGTGTGTGTGTGGTGGTGGTGTTGGTGTTGGTGTCTGTACATTGCGTGCAGGGGTCAAAGGTCAGTTCCGGTCACGTGAACGGAAGCGGAAGTGACCTCACAGAGGTCATATGCAAATGTCACTTCCGAGCTCTGAGCTCCACACGCTTTGAGCTCCAAGAGCTCTGATCCAAGAGCTCTGCCACACGGGCATTGACGCCCGTCAACGCCCGGTGGTGGCGGTGGTGGTGGAATGTGGTGGTGGTGTGTGTGTGTGTGTGTGGTGGTAGTGTGTGGTGGTGGTGTTGGTGGTGGTGTCTGTACATATAAGAATGAACATGTGTCCCTCATCAGTCCTTATATATCGGTCGAATTGGCACCCAGACTACGACGGGCTTTACGTCAGCGGTATGTCGACCTCGTGACCCATATGAAATTGTTGGATAAGGACCCAGTCCATATGGAAATTGAAAGAACAGCGTCAGAGCAATAGCACAAAAGAAACATTTGTTCGAACGCATCATTAAACGACGTTAAAGCGCTAAGAAAGTGTGTTAAGGTGTTCAGACGGGCGTTAAGGCGTAACGACGGGCGTTGACGGGCGTCACTGCATTTCGATGAATTGGTGTCAATTCCATGAAAATCAGAGCTTCTGAGCTAATTCCCCAGGGCGTTGACACACTACCACCACCACATTCCACCACCACCACCGCCACCACCGGGTGTTGACGCCCGTCAACGCCCAGTGGTGGTGGTGGTGGGAGCTCCCGTGTGGCAGAGCTCTTGGATCGGAGCTCTTGGAGCTCAAAACGTGTGGAGCTCAGAGCTCGGAAGTGACATTTGCATATGACCTCTGTGAGGTCACTTCCGCTTCCGTTCACGTGACCGGAGCTGACCTTTGACCCCTGCATGCAATGTAAGGACACCACCACACCACCACCACACACACACAAACACACCAAATTGTCATGATTTGTCGACAATGTACTTCACACCGGGTCATCGGGTGCACGGGCGTCAACGCCTGGTGGTGGTGGTGGTGGGCCCTCCCGTGGCGGCCCCGGAGCTGAGCGTGGAGGCTTTGAGCGGGTGCGACAGGAGCTGCACACCCAGAAATGCCCAAGCTGTGCCACTGGAACCACCTTGACCCCCAAAATACCGATAAAAATTGCGCGCAGGGGTCAAAGGTCAGTCTTTGGCCAAGTGTAAACGGAGCGGAAGTGGTCCGAGAGGCTCAAGTGCGCAAATGTCACTTCCGAGCTCTGAGCTCCACACGCTTTGAGCTTCAAGAGCTCCGATCCGAGAGCTCTGCCACACGGGAGCTCCCACCACCGGGCGTTGACGCCCGTCAACGCCCGGTGGTGGCGGTGGTGGTGGTGGTGGTGGTGGTGTGTTTGTGTGTGTGTGGTGGTAGTGTGTGGTGGTGGTGTTGGTGGTGGTGTCTGTACATTGCGTGCAGGGGTCAAAGGTCAGTTCCGGTCACGTGAACGGAAGCGGAAGTGACCTCACAGAGGTCATATGCAAATGTCACTTCCGAGCTCTGAGCTCCACACGCTTTGAGCTCCAAGAGCTCGAATCCAAGAGCTCTGCCACACGGGAGCTCCCACCACCACCACCACCGGGCGTTGACGCCCGTCAAAGCCTGGTGGTGGCGGTGGTGGTGGTGGTGAAATGTGGTGGTGGTGGAATGTGGTGGTGGTGGTGGTGTGTGTGTGTGGTGGTAGTGTGTGTTGGTGGTGGTGTCTGTACATATAAGAATGAACATGTGTCCCTCATCAGTCCTTATGTATTGGTCGAATTGGCATCCAGACTACGACGGGCTTTACGTCA
The DNA here is from genome assembly GCA_036873755.1 of Hanleya hanleyi. Lineage (NCBI taxonomy): Eukaryota > Metazoa > Mollusca > Polyplacophora > Lepidopleurida > Hanleyidae > Hanleya > Hanleya hanleyi. The sequence goes on from JAVTVY010046840.1 coordinate 13,115, forward strand.
GCGGTATGTCGACCTCGTGACCCATATGAAATTGTTGGATAAGGACCCAGTCCATATGGAAATTGAAAGAACAGCGTCAGAGCAATAGCACAAAAGAAACATTTGTTCGAACGCATCATTAAACGACGTTAAAGCGTTAAGAAAGTGTGTTAAGGTGTTCAGACGGGCGTTAAGGCGTAACGACGGGCGTTGACGGGCGTCACTGCATTTCGATGAATTGGTGTCAATTCCATGAAAATCAGAGCTTCTGAGCTAATTCCCCAGGGCGTTGAAGCGTTAATCTAAGCGTTGATGGGAGTTACTGTCTATAAAAGCAAGTGTATTTCCAAAAACACGCACAGTCGACGTTCAACCGTCAACATGGCTTATACTTGCTCTGAGTGCGAACGCACGTTCACCAGACATTACGATATGATGCAACACCAGAAAAAATATACATGGGATTGAAGACTCCGAGGAGTCCGTCTCTGCTGATACAGAGACTGCTGAGAGTGTATCGACTGATACCGAAACAGAGATTGCGGAGAGTCTATCTAGTGATACGGAGAGCTTGACCTCAGATAGTCAGCCTACGTCCGTGGAAAGTGGTGCAGAACCTACCTTCTGGGATCGTATTGTGACAGCAGCTATCAATACTTACGCTGCAGCGATCGAGTACGCCGGAGAGGATAATTTACAACAGGCGTACACCCAAATGCGCCCCCGCATAAGGAAAACAGCCATGGCGATCTATGAACAGTATACCTTACTACCGCTTGAAATGAAAGGCGACCGCACGCACAGGTCCATCATGAAGACCAAGCGTCACTTGGAAGAGGCTATGGGACTACCACCCACCGAGGCCCTGGAAAATGCTTGATACCTCACTCGACCCCATCGGTCCACTAAGGGCCCACCTAGACCCCAAAACGTCTATTTACATGCCCTTTGTCTACCGCGCATGCGCAAAATGACGATATTCCAACCCCACACCCAGCCTATCGGATGCCCCCTCACATAGGCTTCACATTGATATCTCATACAACTCTATCGGCCCATTAGGGGCTCCCCTAGATCCCAAAATGTCTATTTCCATACCCTTCGTCTACTGCGCATGCGCAGAATGACGTCAGTTTCACGTCACACTCGCACCCTCGGATGCTCCTTCACGAATGCTTCACATTGATACCTCATACGACTCCATCGGACCACTAGTGGCCCACCTAGACCCCAAAACGTCTAGCGGGACCCATACAGGGTCCAGTTTTCGACACTAGATGACCACATCCCGACAAAATGGTCAATTTTCGACACCGGACGTGCCGCCATCTTGAACCAGAAGGCAGACGCCGCCATCTTGGATATGTCCCATAATGCACCGGGTCAAAATACTCGCTTCTGATTAGCTGAGGGCAGCGCGCCACTCAACCAGAAGTGAGCGCGCCACAAATGGGAGGCAATTTACACTTTTCCTACTACTAGTGTGATACAGTCTGGTATTTATCTTCAGGTGACTGGGTGAATATGATTCAACGTCGCTTTCAACACTTTATCTTCGGTACGGAATACTAGTCTGTATTCCCACACAACGACTGACATAACGAATTTATCACATCCAAGAGCTATTTTCCTTTTTTGGTTTGACATAAAGCAGGCATAATCAATGTTGCAGAATGTTTAAAAAACATTGCCACTGAATACGCCGGTGTTATTTGCAGTCAGGTCAATTGCATTTGCGTCCTTGACAGCGTTAGTATTCAGCAAATATTCAACGCCCGATATCGATCAACCAACTGCGGCAAAATAAGATTTCGGAGTATGGCTTGATGCACCCTAGTGCAACTGTGAAATGCGATAAAGAATATCTTCCTGGCAAAATATCAGCATACAAAACACTGAAATAGATATCACTTATCTCTCAAGTGTGCCTGAATTTGAACCGGTCAGATGTCTCACCACACAATACCACAGTTTCCTGTTTACATACATTCTTTGTCCAATCCATCGAACCATTTGAGTTGCCAGGAATCAATGGAGATCTTGCCAATTTTGAAGAGTACATTGAACATCATATTTTTCAGAAGCTTTTAACCCTATCTGGCCTGGGCTTTTTCTGGCCTGGTGGGGGGCCGAAATGCTCCCCCCCCCGCCCCAATCCCCCCCTAATTATTCTTCTTACCCCTTGAGCTAGGGGGCTGAAACTTACCACACCATACCCTTGGGTCAAGCTCTACCAGAAAATGTAAAAACATCCAAGATGGCCGCTTCGATGATGTCACAGTGACGTCATTTTCAAAAACGGCATTTTTTGGTCAGATTTTCAGAATTTTTTATCTATGCAATTTCTCCGCAAAAACTGCATGATAAATTAGTAAATATTAATGTGATGTGAAATAAAATAGTTTTTGTCCACTTTTCATCGCGGAAAAGCAGAAATTTTGAAGAAAAATGACGAAAAAAGATCACTTTTCTGGTACCCCACGTGGTCGCCATCTTGAATTTACCCATGATCCTCTGCTCGTGGGGTCATCCAAATAGGCTCAAAATGACCCCAATATGATAAACTATAAAGTCACGGAGTTTCAGTTCTCCATTTTTTGTCATTCCGGAAATAGCACAGAAAGTTTGGTGGGGGGGGGGGGGCATTTCGCCATTATTCAGTCATTGCCCATAAAGGAATCTCCGCATCCGCAATTCGGGCCATGGCAGACAGTGTATCTGCCTGGACTAAGACCAGCCGTTCCATTAATAGGCTTTCTGAACAGCATTCGTGACCTCTTCGAATTTGCTCATATTTGAGCGAATTAAGCACCAGGTAATGTGTCGTACATTTCCGCCCCTGTGGTTGTTTTGACTTAAGATGTTCCGTGTTAAGAGACGTGACTCAAGAGAAAAAGCTGGAGGACAATAAGTTTGAAGTCTGGGCCATTTCTTTATTGGTTTGGCTCAAACACATTCTTGTTGTCATCAAGTCAAACATGGGAATCTGTAATCTTAAATCAAGGAACAGTTCAGGGTTTCCCCCCAGGTTTAACAGGGTATTATCAGCACTTCCTCACCTTCGCTGACAAAACCTTCTTCTAACCAACCTAACAGAGAAAGTGTCACAAATAATCTCCTTTGGACAAGGGATCACACTGATAATCCCAAGATATATCCTTAAGCAGATTAATGTTTGCATTCGGCTAAATGCAGTGTCATCACAGAAATACCTATCACGATGACACATAATGGTCATAATTTGGGCTGTGACTGTAGATGACCCTGTATACTGGTTCGGGTTGAGAATTAGTAGCATGATCATGAAATGATATTAGGTGTAAATGTGTTCCAACTGTCGGAATGAAGCTATTGTAACGAAAGTGCAGAATGACAACGACCCCTTGGGATCCCCTTTAATAAATCACAGCTTCTGAATGACATGTGACTATGTGAAATCGAAAGTGACATTGTGTTTATGTGTGCAGTTCACTTACCTGATGGAATTCAACGTTGTAATTTTCCTAGAATGAACTATAACACAGGAAGGAAGCAATCAGAGATTGCTCAATTGTATGCCCCCCCTTCCGCTTTAATCCGACACTGCCCCGCCATTGTTCTGTTCTGTATTGGTCGGTGGAGGCCTTCATGATTATGAAAATTCTATTTCAGTCAATTTTTTTGCCATGCCTTGCATAATACATATTCAAAGTATCGACCAACAAGTGATAATACAATGTTTTGATGCAAGATGGTCGCCAGGGCTTTCGTCCAATCCGAAAATGAGACCTACATTCCTTGGGAGTATATTGTGGTGAAATTATGAAGCAATCAGTAAACTTTGAATTTTGCACCCAATTAACTCTTTTTGGGGCAATTTCATACTTCAGGACCTATGTGGTCTGCTTTGGAATGTAGAATGACATATATATAGCCATTTCCAAATCGGTTATGGACTGAGATCCAGCCTGGACAAATAAATATATCCCATTCACTTAGGTTTGATAAACAAAGGATCATAACTTTTCAAAATATAACCGAAAGCAGAGAAACTTCATCCTGCACAACTATGGGGCATTGATCACATATCATGCAAATTTCATACTTGTCCATACAATATTAACCGAGATCCAGCCTGGACAAGTCCCAATTCACAAAGATTTCAAGAAAAAAAGGGCCATAACTCTTGAAAATATAAGCGAAACGCGGAGAAACTTCACGCTGCACAACTACAGGGCACTGACCACATATCCTGCAAATTTCTTAATTGTCCATACAACATTAACCGAGATTCAGCCTGGACAAGTCTCAATTCACAAAGATTTGAAGAAAAAAAGGGCCATAACTCTTGAAAATATATGCTAAAGGCGGAGAAACTTCACACTGCACAACTACAGGGCACTGACCACATATCCTGAAAATTTCATAATTGTCCATACAATATTAACCGAGATCCAGCCCGGACAAGTCTCACTTCACAAAGATTTGAAGAAAAAAAGGGCGATAACTCTTGAAAAGATACGCAAAACATGGAGAAACATCATGCTGCACAACTACAGGGCACTGACCACATATGCTGCAAATTTCATAATTGTCCCTACAATATTAACCGAGATCCAGCCCGGACAAGTCCCAATTCACGGAGATTTCAGGAACAAAAGGCCATAACTCTTGAAAATATAAGCGAAACGGGGGAGAAACTTTACGTTGCACAACTGTGGGGCACTGACCACATATCATGCAAATTTCATACTTGTCCACACAATATTAACCAAGATCCAGCCCGGACAAGTCCCATTCACAGAGATTTCAGAAAAAGGGCCATAACTCTTGAAAATAATACCGGAACTGGGAAAAAAATCTACGCTGCACAACTACGAGGTACTGGCCACATTCCATGCAAGTTTCAATCCTGTCCATCAAATATTAACCGAGATATCGCGCGGACAAGAAACTCGGACGGACAGACGGATGGACAGACGGACGGACGGACAAAGCGATCGCTATATGCCCCCCCTCTAATTAGAGGGGGGGCAATTAGAGGGGGGGCATAATAATCCGGGAGACAGACAATGCCTCGAAACCCCGGTGAAGTTATCTCAAACGATCAGTCGGGACGGCGAAAAGGAACGCTGGTGAGCTCGCTTGCTTCGCTGTAGATGACGTCAGTCAGGAATCCGGAAGCCAACATTGGGAATATGCAGATGAGGAACAGTGAACTTTGCGGTCGTCGTCGTATGAATTAACTAGAGAGAGTTGGAAGCTGAGATTTACCAGTTACGTCCGTTATGAATTATGGTTTGTTCCTCCATAGCCATATTTATCCAGCGAAGTCCAGATAAACTGATCGGGGGAAAGTGTGATTATTTGACAATAAAGAGGGCGCTGGCATCGTCGACTTGTTTCTACCTTTATCTGTAGTAGAACGTTCTGTTTCTACCTTTATCCACAGAAGAGCGGTAGCCCTATATAAGCTAGGCTCCCGCGGAAACGAGGCAGACCAGCAGAAACTTCGAGGTGAGAACACGCACAATTTATTGGGGAGAAGAAATCCAATACATTGCCGGGCCGGAGAAGGGCCGTGATCAGGCCGCCGAATTTGTGCCGCCGCCGGGCCGGGACCAGGCCGCCGAATTGAAGAAGTGCCGCCGCCGAATCCTATAGCATCATTGCATACATTTACACTCACTTACACGTCCGGGCTGTGTTTACTCTACTCCGATCTCTACCTATCTCAACCGTAACGCACAGTTGTGTGGGTATTGCGCTGGGAGTTAAGAGTATAGACACTTATCGTCAATGGTCATTCCTATCTCTACTGCACGGTTGTGCAGGTTCAGCTCTGGGAATTAACTAACGGCGTTAGTGTTGATAGCATGGCCATACCTTAGCCGCATCTCTACTTGACTCGACCGTATTGAACAGTCGTGCTCGTACGGCCCTGTGGTTAATGGTATCGATTAAGCTGTATCCGGTAGGAGACGCTCGTCTCTGTGAAGAGGGTACAGCTAAACCAAATCATACACAGTTCCTACCTAAACAATTATCCATGCACACACATACTTAAACACACAACCTACGGGTTGAAACACATTCACGCTAACACTCACAAGCGATAGGCTCAGGTCTGGAGCTTGATAAATATACACCTACCCAGAAAATCGTACCATAAACGATTATTCCTTCACGCCTCCATAAGCATACAGTCTCTCACCACCCTGTACATACATGGAGTAATTCACGGCCAATCATAGATTACTACTGTCTCATACGGTAGTATATAACGGGGGAATCCTTGACCAGATGCCCATCTATTGCGGATGACCATACAGTAGTATAGAGAGAGGGTTCCTATACCAGTTGACCATACAGTAGTATAGAGAGAGGGTTCCTATACCAGGTGCCCATACAGTAGTATAGGAAGAGGGTTACTAGACCAGGTGCCTACCCATCCACCGTGTGTTATCGATGTCCGATCCTATGTGGACCGTGTAGCCGTGAACTCTAGCCTTGATGATTCGTCCTTGTAGCGGGGCCGCGGAGTGAGTCGCCGTGAGCGGGGTCGCTGAAGCCTGGGGGTGTATTCCTACGAGGGGTGCCGTCTGCTGCTGTGGTGAGTCGTGCAGTTGAATAGTCCTGCGGTGTTACAGAGAGACGGGCCGGTGCCGTAGAAGCCTTTGTACTGTGATAGTACTGTCGTGCCCAGGCCGTCCGCTTCCATTGACGGTTATCAACGCTTGAAGGGGCCTAGTCGTGTAAGACGAGACACGACGACGACGAGAAGTCCATACCACCCGAGGGAAGAGGACCGGGGGAAGGAAGACACACGCCGGACATAACCACGGGAGGGCCAGGTCGTGTAAGACGAGACACGACATCAAGTTCATCCATACGGGAGTGAACGAAGACCTGGGGAAGGAAGATAGATGCTGGACCTTACCACGAATACCTGGGGAAGGAAGATAGACACTGGACCCTACCACGAATACCTGGGGAAGGAAGATAGAAGCTGGACCCAGCCACGAGAGAACCGGTCGTGACCAGACTGTGGCTGTGACCAGGCCTGATCGCGATATAGCTAGGGCTATATAATTTTGTATATATTTTCTATTATATTGAACTTCGGTTAAAGATAACTATAAGAATACAGGTAAATCCAAATCATAGATCAGGGATCTTCTTTGCAGGGATTATACGCTACCGCGATCTGAATCCTGTATTCCTGCTCATAGAATTATATGTCAGTATTGCATTAATTTGCTTTGGTTGTCATTACAGGTCTTCCTTTCCAACCTCCTCGATCCAGACAAGGTGACAGGTTGAATCGAACTCCCTCGTTGGCCAAGATCAGTGCACGAGTGCGTTCCCGGTAGCCTGACAGTTTGTCTTGGGGACCCTGCGCACTCTCTTGTGGATCTGAAACATCCATTCCCCACGTAAAAACGTTTCACTATGAGTAATGTTCAGCCTATCCACATCTAGAGGTAGGCATAACTATATACTATTCATACATATAATTGTTTCCTAAAATGAGGTAAAAATTGTCGTTTTTGCTCAACACATCAGTTTAACTGGTAATTCAGCAAAATCCTCCTGAGGCGTACATAGACTTATATATCCCCAACAAATGGTAGTAAAAAAAAATAGATTGTCCTCGATCTAATTTGCATAATATTAGGCCAGATAACTGTCACGCTACTGAAACGACATGGACTGGTTCTTCAAATGACAAATTCATTTTAGGACATTGAACAATAGATAGATTAATGAGCCTCAAGTTTTAGAGCATTGGTTAAGAAGAATTGGTTAATTGGTTAAGAAGTTAATTGAGCAAAAACAACCCTTTTTATCTTCATTCAGAGGGCGAGATCTCCATAACCTGGTAACCTATAAATTGTTTACAAAGCGCCACATGGATATATCGTACGTGTTCAAACGGTTTAAATTAACACAAATGAATTTAGGACTTGGATTTCTTCAATGTCTGTAATATTTTGATTCATTAACCTAATGGTAGACATCGCTTGTATTTGATGGGATAGTTATACGCATTTCAGTAGTTGTTTTGTCTTGACTAGGAGCGGTGTTCAGCGATGTTGAGCCATTAGAAACCGGCGTTTCACATGACCAGACACCACGAATAGCCATTATTATGACTGATCAGGCCCATTTCCATTTCGGGGAAATTGTTATCAGCCAAAATTAGACCACTCTATTCTTTAAACCCACCAAACCGGGGGGGGGGGGGGACGGGCATTGTCTCACTTCCAAACTTTCATCAACATCTCTTACATGACAAAACGAGAGGATCTTGGTGCCCACCATTGTCTGATAATTGTAAGCTAATGACAAGAGGATCTTTTTGTCCATTGTTACTAGGAACAAACGATTGATTTGTAATTTTGTTTGCAGAATTTCGAATTTTAGCGAAAAAGATCGAAAAAGGGACACTGGAAAATACCAAGATTTTATCTATCTACGGTTCAGGTGTTCCAAGATTTCTAGAAACTGTACTTGATGCCGGTTGTTATAGTACAAGTGAAATGAACAAAGTTAGTCTGAAAGTGAATGTCCGGAGGATCCTTCGTCTTCGTTTTGTAGTATTTTTTTATTTTTTTTGCACGTGTCATCATTGGGTACTGGAAGCGAAGACTAATCTCTTTGGCACTTTGGCATGAGCCCTGATTATCGAAACACGCAGTAGTCTACAGTTGTTGAGTTGTGACGTTGTTTCACAACAGTGACGTCCCTTCGGCAGACAAAACGGTGGGGCAGTTCACTTGCAATGGCATGGACTAAAGTAAACTGATTTAAAATTTGAAGAAATACATTTTAATTCGGAATCATTTGAACTCCTTGATATAGAAGGTGAAAGTATGGATATTCTCTATAGTCAATATATAGAATATGCCCCATCGTTTGATAAGCCGACTCTTGTGATGCAACGTCACAACTCGGGAATACAGTATTAATTTGAAGCGTAACTTGGATTTTCGAATCGAACCAAAAAGGTATCTTGCACAACTGGACCACAAGGGGAACCTGTGTACCAAATTTGAGAAAGATCCATGCAGCACTTCCTGAGAAATCACGATAAAATTTCATGGGGAAATCCAAAATGGCCGCCTGATGGCTATATTGGATTTTCGAATCAGACCGAAAAAGGTATCTTGCACAACTAGACCCCAAGGGGAACATATGTACCAAATTTGAGACAGATCCATGAGGTACTTCTTGAGGAATCACGATAATAATAATAATAAGCTTTATTTAACGAGGGTAAACAAATACATGATCTGACTCAGTCAGCAAAAGCTGATCTTCCCTGAGGCCCTCAGCCAAAAACACAAATTCACACAAGCACTACCATGACTATATACAGAGAATACATACGAATGGTCACGAGAATACAAAATTGAATGATTGAACAATCATTTTCTGTCACTGAGGTTCTTTATGTACATGTGTTTGAAAGAACGTACTGAGGGAGCACATTGCATTGCGGGTTCTAAAGAATTCCATAGAACCGCACCAGAGTATTTAAGACTTTTCTTGTACAGTTCAGAGTGAGGGAAAGGAATTCGAAGTGCCTTTTTGGAAGAGGATCTCAATGACATATAATGTGAGTAATTAATCGAGAACAGTTCTCTCATATAATTCGGGTAGTCATTTGTCATGGATTTGTACACCTCTACTGCCTTCACGAATTTAACATAATCAGGAAGGGTTTGCCAATTTAGTTTGGCAAACAAAACTGAAGAAGGGGTAAATTTATTTTCATTCAATATCAGCCTTGCTGCTGCC
>JAVTVY010046841.1:0-24834 GCA_036873755.1 Hanleya hanleyi
TTATCAGGAGATGAAATATATTTCCAAATGAATGGATATTCCCTTGAATCTACCGGAAGGATCTCTTCTAATTTGAGGTGTTTCTCCTAGTTTTGCGACTAAAGCTGATCTACATGGTAACGGAAGTCATACAGCTGACATGCGTTGTTCGGAGTTTCTGTGTGATGCTGTGCTTTCAACATGGATGCCAATATGGAGTCCTTGCAGTGCGAGACGAGGTATACTAATATCCTACATTATTCGAAGCCGTGTCGAGTGGGAAAAGACATATCATGCCGCCACGCGGACGAAATCAGTCAATAGGCGTATCTGGGTGAACCAATGATCGCGATGTAGGATGCGGGCATGCGCAGTGGTGACAGAAATCACGCTTGTTTACTGGATGAGTATCTTATTTGCATCTTCGTTCACCAAGCCAATTTCTACGCTCACGCTCTGAACTTACCTTGTTGTTCAAACGCAGCCTGTATAGCCTCATGAATATGCATGACGTATTATCCATTATCTATCCCAAAGGTGCCCTGAGACGGCGTTAGCGATTGGCTGGCATTGACATTACGTCAGCCTACAGAGGAGGCGTGTGCTGTGTTCGATTGGTTCATCAGACGAAATTGACATTTCTGATTATGAACAATGATGGCAGCCCGTCCGACCAAGGCAAGTTCGAAGTGGGAAAGTAGAAATTGGTTTGGTGTAACGAAGATGCTTATTTGAAACTCTCTACAAATCGCTCTGGCTATACGGTATACGCAGAACCTTATTGGAATTTCATAAAATCTTCGATGAATAGCGATTCGTATATATAACAATCTTTGAGAGGTGCATGGTTGTGTTTTATAATTTTTTTCTCGAGCGAGAGAGCGATTTCTTCTTTCTATGATATTAGTATATAACACTTTTTAGTTGTACCCAGTGTATACTACATTCTGATGATGTTTCATTTCTTTATTGTTCTAGATTATGCTACCAATAATCCATCACTGCCAGTGCTTTAGATTTCTACATCAAGCGATTATTCGACCGTCGAGATAGTTAAAGGCAAATAACCTTTACAATAGGATTGTTATGCCCCACCGAATATAGTCGAGGGAACACCCAATTGTTAGTTCAACTGACCCGTCCGGTACATTCGCGACTGCTCGGGTTAATCCGTCGAAGTCCGTCTTATAGTACGAGACCGTGCCGAGTGGCGCCCAGTACAACTGAATAACGAGGTTTGGGCTACTGCACATTGATTGATTTTGTGTTCTTTTTGGGGGTAAGGTACCAATACTCTTGGGGTTTATATTCTAAATGGCACGTAATCCAAAGATTGATGCATACATGTACGTCCACCTGGATATATTTATAGCAGATATTCGCGCACACTAAATTCAGTTGAAGTAAGTAAGATTCTATAGCGACATATATAATTGGGGAGCATTGATAGGATAGTAATGTATTAAGATTGAACAGCGAAAGCGAAACCTAAACCTGCCTACCTTACACTTGTTAGACAATAGACGAGAAACAACTACCACACCTCCTCTGTACCGAGACTGAACCCACTCGTCAACACAAGATATCTAATCTAAAACCATGAGCATGATGAAATCTACTCTGAGATGCACGATCTAAAAAATAAATCACCTTGACCACCCATCATTGTACGAATTCGTTCGCCAAAACAGATCCATTTAATCACCATGCTCAACGTACCGATATACGGTTTCCCATAACTGTAAACGCACATTTGTGTAATCAGCCCACGTCAATGAATAAACTTTACGTCAAAGATTTGTGTACTAAGTCAATTTCACAATAATAACCATGGAGCTGTTTTTGTAAACATGGGCATAATTAGCGACATTGAGATTCCTCTGCGCATCGGGAAGTCCCGGTTCTTAATATAGGCCATTTATATTGATCGGATCTTCATTAAATTGCTTTGCTCGACCCCAATCGAAACTGACTCACAGATGATTGAAATAACTGTCTCGAGAAGGACAAGGCGTGGCTCAGTGAGTATTTGGTCCTCAGTAGTAGGCACATTCGGAACTCCCGAGCGGAAATCTACGAAGGGGACTGATTCTACGCTCGGGGGACGACAACATGAATTTCCTATGAATCTCCAGATGTGACGCGGCTCCGAAGCCCAATCACTCTCGCGGAAGCCTTAATCCCCGACCAGCAAATATTTCCCTGCGAGTCTCTGATTTACGTCAGATATTCTAAAAACTGTTTATTCTTTTCATTCGAAGCACGTTTCAATAGAAAACCATCAGTTTAAATGGTACACACGCCACGTATTGGCAAGATATAATTCCCGTGACGTCACTGACAGTTCCCTGACAGACCGAAACACACGTGACCACGCTCTAGTCCAATATGGCGTCAATGGCCTTCGAGGGACATCTCAAACCGGAGATCCCCGAGAAGTTGCGAATGTAGTAGGCAGCCCGCATTTCGAGGTAAGTTTTCCAGGGAGGTAACTCTTGGTCCCCTTTTTTCGCCAGGGGTAAGACATGTACTGAAGTGTGACGTCATGTATGACGTCACTTCCGGTTTGCGTGAATCGAACGTGTGTATTCCTCCGCGGTAATGCGGTCAGGTGGTGATGCGGTCTGCCTCCGCGGACAGAAAGTAGTCCCAAATTCTCCGGCAATCTTCAGGGGCGAGAGGGGTCCCTATCGTACCGATTGGATCGTATGAGGTATCAGTGTGAAGCATTCGTGAAGGGGCATCTGATGGGGTGCGTGTGGGGTTGAAATATCGTCATTCTGCGCATGCGCGGTAGACCAAGGGTATGGAAATAGGCGTTTAGGGGTCTAGGTGGGTCACTAGTGGTCCGATAGAGTCGAGTGAGGTATCAATGTGAAGCCTATGTAAGGGGGCATCCGATGGGCTGCGTGTGGGGTTGGAATATGGTCATTCTGCGCATGCGCGGTAGACCAAGGGTATGGAATAGACGTTTTGGGATCTAGGGGAGCCCTTAATGGTCCGATGGAGTCGTATGAGGTATCAATGTGAAGCATTCGTGAAGGAGCATCCGATGGGGTGCGTGTGGGGTTGGAATATGGCCATTCTGCGCATGCGCAGTAGACAAAGGGTATGAAAATAGACGTTTTGGGATCGAGGGGGGTCCCTATTGGGCCTATGGAGTTGTATGAGGTATCAATGTGAAGCCTATGTGAGGGGGCATCCGCGCCTGGACTAGTGTCTCGGTCGTTGTCCACATTCTGCGCATGCGCAGACAGGGAATTGTGGGAAAAGGGTATGGAAATAGACGTTTTGGGGTCTAGGTGAGCCACCAGTGGGCCGATTGGATCGAGTGAGGTATCAATGTGAAGCCTATGTGAGGAGGCATCCGATTGGACTAAGGTCTCGGCCGTTGTCCACATTCTGCGCATGCGCAGACAGGGAATCCTGGGAAAAGGGTGTGGAAATAGACGTTTTAGGGTTTAGGTGAGCCCCTAATGATCCTATGGTGTCGTATGAGGTCTTATTGTGAAGCTGTCGTGAGGGAGCATCTGCCTGGGCTAGTGTGTCGTTCGTTGTCAATAGTCTGCGCATGCGCAGTCTGGCCGTAGTATAGAAATAGACGTGTTGGGGTTTAGGTGGGCCCCTAATGGTCCGATGGGATCGAGTGAGGTATCCATGTGAAGCAGTCGTGAGGGAGTATCCGACGGGCTGGGTGTGACGTGGAACTGACGTCATTCTGCGCATGCGCAGTAGAGAAAGTGTATGGAAATAGACATTTTGGCGCCGACATGGGTCACTATGGGTCCGATGGAGGCGTCTGAGGTCTTATGTTGAAGCTCTTGTGAAGCAGCATCCGATTGGACTCAGGGTTCGTCCGTGTTCAAGGGTCTGCGCATGCGCTGTCTGGTCGTAGTATAGAAAGCAGGCATGTTGGGGGATGCGTGGGGGTGTGTTTGACCCACCACTAGGGATCCATGGTTGGGGTTGGGTGGTGGTGTGGGTTCTGCGCACAGACGTCACTTCCGGGTTTCACTAAAACTACCTTCGAACACAGAAGAGTTCCAATGTTCCCCTTAGACGTAGGGTCCGGATGTTCAACCTCCGGGTTTTCTCCAGACCCGGCCCGGCCCGGCCCGGCCCGGCCCCGCCCCGCCCCGGCCCGGCCCGGCCCGGCCCGGCCCGGCCCGGCCCCGCCCCGCCCCGCCCCGCCCCGCCCCGGAAGGATGGACTACCGGAAGGATGGACTACCTTGAAAACGGGTGTTGTTGGGTGACCTGCACGGTGATAGCATTCACCTGTGTGACGACGTCTACATTTTCTGAGGTCCCTTTTTCGTTCGACTCCTCTGTCTGAACGACGGTGGTTTTACCCTGGACCCCGATCTATGGACGGCTTTGGAACAAGTAGTCCCCATTGTCGATAAGGTACTATCTCTATAGGAGCCACATAACCAATCAGAATAGTACGTATCACGGACTACACCCGTAGAGCTACGTCTAGGCGCGCATGTGTGATATGGTCTATAAAACACGTCCCTCTGGATCCCACACTTTCATTTCTACGGTTACAGAGCCATGGCGGACATCCAGCCCTATGCGACTCGCATTTTACAGCATGCCACCGTGGTTAATTCACTCACAGGTTACAGAGCAGTGCTTCGGTCCATGTTTCCAGATGGCGCCGACAACGAGGGGCGACGCCAGATCCTGAAAGAGTTCAAAGAAGCGGTCCTCGACAGAGTGCACACGATGGAGAGGTGTGCCATCACTCACCACTACTGGACTATGACAGCATCCTTGATGCTCGGGCTATGGACCACGAGCGCTCACGCCGGAACCAGCGACTCAGCTGGTTGGCCTCACAATAGTCTGCGCCCTATTGACCCTGGCGCTGTGGCATTGACAGTGGGACCTCACCATAAATACGAGGGTCAGACAGAGTGTGTGTCATTCACCGTTCGTCATTGGATCAAGCATGTCACCAGTCCTACGAGCCATCCTTCCCCTTACACCCCGGGTGGGGTTACACGTCTATGAAGATAAAGTCACCCTCGTGGAAGACCGTGGAGATGTTTGCTGGTCGCGCGCTGAGACCGTATCGAATACGGTTACGCTACACCGTGACGGCTGGACCAAATTTAAACGGGTGTTGAGCGGTGAGCTCGACGGAAACCTCATCCACATAGACAATGCCATCTACGTATACCGTGGACCTTTCTTCCCACGCCTGGGCCGTTACCAAGACCCTACGCGAGGCTTCACCCTAGACCCCGATCTGTGGACAGCCTTCCAGAAAGTGGTGCCTATTGTGGACCAGCTGTTTACACCGGACGAGCGGTGAGCTGTTCAGTTGGCGTGGGCTCGTTTCCTGAGTGAAGCGGCGGCAGAACCCAATGAACAAATTACCAAACCTAGCAATGAAGCGGAGGCAGACGATGATGCCATTGATTATCCGGCTAGACTCAGTCAGCCCAGTGATATGACCACCCGATCCTTTGATCTCACGGGGTTCTCCCTATAAATACGAGAGACAGTCAAATCTTGTACCATTCACGTACTGACCATGACGGAGCATACAATACGGGCGTATCTCAGATTGACCCCCGAGGTCTTCCTGCACGTTTATGCGGATAAGGTCGATATCATGGAGGAGGTGGGGGACATCTGTGATGCGGACCTTACACAACCTTGCCCGGCTCACATTCGTCTGTCCCGAGAGGGCTGGACCAAATTCAAACGCGTGTTGTCTGGTGAACTGGATGGCGACCTCATTCACTTGTGCCACGATGTGTACATCCGACGCGGCCCCTTCTTTGCTCAATTGGCTCGGCTAGATGGGGGTACAGTGCATTTTACCCTTCGCCCTGATCTATGGTCTGCATTGGAAGATGCCGTGGTAGATGTGGATCAGGTGCTTACGGAGGAAGATGGGTCATCAGACGAGTTGGACTGGTCATTTACCATGGACACTGTGCTCGCAGAAGCCAACGAAGAAAATCAGAAAGAAACTCCTGCCCAAGATATACCCGTTATAAATAAACGATATAGCCAGGGTCCATCATCATTTGTCACCATGAAGAGCTGGGAGAAGGTGTTGGATAACTTATACTACAGTCCCGACAGTCCGGCGGCCTATAGTGCATTGACGGCTCTCTATCGAGCGGCCAAACCCCAGGGGATACAACGTGCTCTAATCCGAGATTAGTTAATTAAACAAGACACCTATACCTTACATCGAGCTGCCCGTCGCCATTTTCTACGGAACCGGGTCATCGTGGGAGGACTAGATGCCCAATGGCAAGCGGATTTGATCGATATGAGCGCCTTTGCCAAACACAACGATGGAAATCGGTATATCTTGACGTGCATCGATATCCTGTCGAAGTATGCGTGGGTGGTACCCATCCGGACGAAAACGGGGGCGAATCTCATAGCGGCGTTCAAGGACATCTTCAAGACCGGGCGCAAACCCATGTATTTGCAAACCGACGAAGGCACGGAATTCCTCAACAGACCGTTCCCACAGTTTCTGAAAGCCCAGAACATGTTTTTCTTCCATACGTACAACGAGACCAAGGCTTCCGTGGTGGAAAGGTTCAACAGGACATTCAAAGGCCGCATGTATAAATATTTCACCTATAAGAATACAAGGCGGTACATCGATGTTCTCCCGAAACTTGTGAGTGGTTACAATCGAGCCTATCACCGGAGTATAGAGAGAGCCCCTATTACCGTCACCCAACGCAATGAAGCCCAAGTCCGGCGTGTCTTGTACCCCAGGCAATCGCAGCGAACGACGAAGGAGGTCTACAAGGTCGGGGACCCTATACGGATCAGTAAAGTCAAAGGTCAATTTGAGAAAAGTTACTTGCCCAACTGGAGCGATGAGCACTTCCTGATTAAACGGCGCCTACCCCGACACCAGCGAGTCTATGAACTGGAAGATCTTCAAGGGGAACCGTTGCTAGGGACGTTTTACGAGACGGAATTACAACCTGTCGTAAAAACACAGCAAGACTACTACACGGTGGAGCAGATTTTGAAAACAGAACGTCGACGTGGTAAACTGTTTCATTTCGTCAAATGGCAAGGCTGGCCCAGTTCCTTCAATTTCTGGGTCGCTGCTAACCAGGTGAAACAACTATAAAGCCAGACACCACTGCCGTCATCCTTCATTCCACGTCCGTCCACAGTGCTATGGACAAACAGCAGCTGCCTCTGAACACAGCGTCTCCCAAAACGCGCAAAGCGCAAGTGGGCTTTGTGGTGATACTGCTAACCCTGCTGAGTGTGTTGTACGGAGGTGTGTTTTACGACGTAGCCAATGTCAGCACGTTACTTAACCGACTGAGAACACCAGCCACCAGTGAAACCGGTCTACAGATAGCACCAGTCAACCCCGTATCGAGCCCAGTCACCACCACACCACGTGTACAAGCCACAACGAGCTCCACACCAAGCTCCACACCTACACCAAGTACACCCACTACGTCTGAAAACCCACCGGATTTCATCCCTCACAGTGAACAGACAACGACGACCGACGTTGTACCCACCACCACTCCAGCTCACTCGTACCAAATTTACAAGAGCGGGTTACCACGACAGCGGATACAGCTCAAACCATGGGCCCTCGTTGGCAGCATCCCTTCACTTGCGTCATCGCAGGACCGACGGGTTCAGGCAAAACGTACTTCGTCAGGAAGCTCCTTCAACACGCCGACAGCATGATCACCCCACCCATTGCCAGAGTCGTGTGGCGTTACGGAGAATGGCAGGCAGCGTATGCAGCAATGCCCCACATCACGTTCGTGGAAGGCCTACCTAACCTGGCCGATTTGGAACCGGACACCTTGGTGGTTCTGGATGATCTCATGGCGGAGACGGATGCGCGGGTCACCCAACTCTTTACCAAAGGCAGCCATCATCGACGGCTCAGCATCATCTACATTGTGCAGAATCTGTTCAGTAAAAACAAAGAACATCGGAACATCAGCTTAAATGCCCACTACCTGGTGGTTTTCAAAAACCCGAGAGATACCACTCAACTGCTGCACTTGGCGAGACAGATGTATCCCGGCCGCACACCGTTTGCGTTGGAAGCCTTTAAAGATGCGACAACCCCTCAGCACGGGTATATGCTCTTCGACCTCAAGCAAGCCACCCCCGATCACCTTCGACTACGGACCAGCATCTTTCCCGGAGGCCCACCACGTGTACATGCAAAAATAATGTAAAAACACCCATAGTGACTCCCCCAGCTGGAGTGTGTGTGTTTGATGATGGAGATAATAAAAAGAATGAATACCACAGCATGGTTGACTTTGTCTCTGTTCTCTGAGGTAGATAAAAAGGACAGAGTTGTGGGTTCTGGCATTAGTTGTACATGATGTCTGCGCGAGTACGGAAGCACGCTCCGACGCTCCGTGTATTGAAGACGGCCCCACCGAGTTGGTCCGAACCATTGTACGCGGTGCGGACCCTGACCTTGTACGCTGTCTGTGCGAGATCGGGTACAACCTGTTAAAAGGCAACGTACCACTGACTCCGGCTCAGAAGACCAAGTTGGCCAAGCATAAGACAGGTCTCCGAACCCTAGTCAAGAAGCGAGTCTCTCAAACACAAAAAGAAAAAGGTGTTACAGAAAGGCGGCTTTCTCGGGGCCATCTTAGCACCGTTGGCCGCTTCCGTGTTGGGTCCAGTATTGGGTGGACTCTTCGGCCGACAATGAACCACACGAAAAAATGGTCCTCGTCGAACCACGGTTCCTTCAAAACCTCCAATCGCCCTACCCTGTCCCACCTACGGTGAAGACCATAAACACCCTCGATGGAGAGATGCAACAGATCTTACAGAGACCGGGGTTAAGCGACAGTGAGAAAGTACAACGATACAATGAGACGCTTCAACGGTACATGACGTTCATGGACCAATACAAAACCCTCTCTACCCCACTACCACCACCACCACCACGTGACACACCGCCGACCTCAGCACCGCTCCAGCAGCCGCCATTACCAGGGGTACCACCCACAGCCCCACAGTGGGTGGAAGACGAAGTGCTGAACAGTGTACCTGCATCGTTCAAGGTACAAGCTGGCCTGGTATTACAACGGATGAAACAGAATCCTAACATGACTTGGAATGATAAAGGCGAACTACTGGTACAGAATCAGGTGGTCCCCGCGACCCACATGACGGATTTAGTGAATGACCTGATGCGTAAACGCAGGTCGCACACGGATCCTCGAGGATGGGAGGTCTTCGCTCAAGGCTTGAAAGACATGCATGTACCACAGAAATTGGTGGGGAACCCCCACCGCTGGGCCTTTATGCAGCGAACCCAGCAATCGCCGAGTGGCCCACTACCTTCTTGGGAATCCGAATGGGAACCGGTATCACCCCCCAAAACACCACCACCACAACGGGCACCTTCTTTTCAGACCTTTAAAAAACCATCCTTGATCAGGACACCCCACATCTCCAGAGCCGTGACACGTAGCAAGTCAGCGCGACGAACACGACGCCGGACACAACCGCCCAAGGCCTGGAACACCTATTAAAACCAACAGCAGCAGCAGGACAGCTCAGTCGCCATGTTTTACCTCACCCTACCCAGTAAGAGTTCGCTGGATGTGTTTCCTGACAACACCTTGGCCAAGAACGTGACCCAGTTACCGCAACCGTTGCATTTACCTGGGCGCTGGGAATGTGGCCTCGTGGATATCCAATACCCTTACTCATGGTACAACGTGCGAGCCAATGAAGTGTGGTACGAGGTGACCTACGAAGGAAAAGACTCACCCTCCCCGAAGGCCAATACGATACTCCCAAGGAGTTCATGGGTGGGCTGTCAAGACTGTTGCATTATAACGCTCTACGGGAGGTCACGAATACTTCAAAACCCATCAAATCCTTTCCCTTCAAGAATCACGTGGACTTCGATTACAACGCACACAACGAGAAAGCACAGCTTATCGTCACCGCCAACGCGAGTGTCGTACTGAGTCCTATCCTACAGCAAAGGCTGGGTTTCGATCTACAGACGTTCGCTGGTCCCATCGCCCTCCAAGGCCAGATCCCGATGGATATGAAGTCGGGTATGTACGGACTCTACGTCTACTCGGACGTGGTGGACAACCACATCGTGGGCGATATCAACACACCTCTGTTACGGGTGGTGCCCATTAAAAAGACGTATGGAGATCAAGTCACCCACAGTTTCACCCATATGCTCTACCGACAAACCGACATCAACACTATCACGGTGGATATAAGAGATGACACGGGACGACCGGTGGCATTCGAACTCGGGAATGTGGTGTTGACACTTCATTTTCGACAAGCCCGTGCTCCCCACTTTGTATAATGAAGGTGCCTTACGAGTGCGATGCACGCAGCTATATGGACTATTATGCCCAACAGGCCGGCGGTGACCTTCCGGTCTTTAGTGGTGCACGCATGCAACGTGGACATGGACTGGGGAACATACTCGGGAGCATCGTCAAAACGTTCCTGCCCTTGGTGACGCGTGGGGTGAAAGCAATCGGCAAACAAGCGCTACGCAGTGGACTGCAAGTCGCCGGTGATGTCTTGGGGGTACGGCACCCAAAGAAGCCTTGAAACGGCGGGCCAAAGAAGCAGGAGGCGTCTTGGTGGCCAAAGCACAACGCACCGTAGGGAATAAAAGACCTGCACCACCGAGACCACGCACCAGTCGACGACCGACCCAGCGACGACGCACATCGAAGACCTAGGATATCTTTTCTTAAAACATGTCCTTGATCCACGCAGAGTCCTGCCCCTCCACCAACAGTGAATTTGATTTGTGGACCGTCCCGCCCACACAGACCAGTGCCGAACAAGGATTATGGGTGGAGCATCTCCCGCTCTCCGGCATCAACGAAACAGGGCCCATCGAGTTCACCATCAGTAATGCGGATACGGCCTATGTGGATTTAGCCCATACATACTGGTATGTGAAAGCCAAGATCGTCAATGGAGATGGCTCAAGAATCGTCGATCAAGCAACGGTGGGCCCGACGAATCTCTGGCTGCACTCGATGTTTCAACAGGTGGATATATTTCTCAGCGACAAACTCATCAGTGACTCGGCATGGGCGAGAGCTAAAAAATCTCAACTGACAGCCGCTTTATTCTACCAGGACACAGCCCAGCACATGGGCGTAGAGAACGACAATGTGGGATATAACAAACGGAAGGCTTTGACCGCGAACGGCGTCTCGGTGGATCTCATGGGTGGACTGCACGCAGACATGTTCATGCAAGACCGGTACCTGTTGAACAAGATCCCCATCAAAATCCGACTGATACGGGCGCCTCCGACCTTCGCCTTGATGGCCACTAACGTAGACGGGCATGCAGCTGACTATAAGATTGTTATCCAAGACGCAGTCCTGTATGTCCGAAAAGTGAAACCGAATCCAGCCGTTCAATTGGGACACATGAAAGCCTTGGAAACAAAACCAGCCCAGTACCCTATCCGACGTGTGCAAACCAAAGTGTTCTCTGTGCCTGCTGGAAATATGGGCGCCAACAAAGAAAACCTGTTCCTGGGGGAACTACCCAAGCGATTGATCCTGGCCTGTGTGGAAAATACCAGTTTCAGCGGAGCCTACCCAGAGAATCCGTTTGACTTTAAACATTTCGGCATCAATTTTGTGGCCCTGCATGTGGATGGACAACAGGTGCCAGCCACGGCCTTAACCCCGAACTTTGGGCGGAGGAATTTCATTCGAGCCTATAAGAGCCTGTTTACAGCCACCGGTCAAATCAACCAGGACGAAGGGAATATGATCAGTCGGGAGGACTACGCGAACGGATACACGTTGTTCTGTTTCGATCTGACCCCTATCTTAGAGAACGACCATCAGCTGGCCCTCGCCAAGCAAGTCAATTTACGGTTGGAAATCCACTTTGCACGAGCCCTCCGGAGCACCGTCAATGTGATCTGCTACGCCGAGTTTGACATCATTCAAGTGGACAAGGCGCGCAACGTCCTGTGTGACTTCTCCACCTAACATGGATACAGACCAGATAACCACCGTGCTGGAGAATGACCCAGAGACACGTATGGTCTTTCAAGGGGTGTTCGCCCGAAATGTGTTCCCAATAGACGGTATGTATCCTGCTGCTTACGTTCTCAACACGGACCCGATGGATCGGCCCGGTCAACATTGGGTGGGCGTGTACTTGACAGAACAGCAGGGCGAATACTTTGACCCGTACGGCCTGCCACCCCTCCATCCCGATTTAACAGACTTCATGGATCAAGGCACAGAGACGTGGTGTTGGAACAGCCAAACGTTGCAAAGCCTGGCCAGTAGCGTGTGCGGACAATATTGCTTGTTTTACCTGTACCATCGATGCCGGGGAAGACCCTTATCTACCATCGTACAGATGTTTGACGAGTACCCCAAGGCCGAGGAACGAGATGTACTCGTATATGACTGGGCCGCCCATCATTTCAATGTACAAGCCCCGTTCTGGGCTTAAGTTCTTTCAATGTACAAGCCCCTGTTCTGGGCTTAAGTTCTTTCAATGTTCAAGCCCCCTGTTCTGGGCTTAAGTTCTATCGACTTCAATGTACAAGCCCTCTGTTCTGGGCTTCAGTTTTCACGTGGTTGTTCTCACGTTGTTGTTGTTCACTGAATAAAAAATGAGATCTCACCCAAAAAAAAACCTGTGTTGTGTGTTTTCTATATGAGCATAATGCATGAAAGCTATAACAGACATGTGGGGATTCGGTGAAACTGGCTTCGAACACCGTGAAGAAAGTAGCCCATCAGTGGCCTAGGATAATCCGAAATTCACCTGGGCAGGCGTGCGGCCGGATAACTCGCGCGCGCGCTGCGGCCGGGGCGGGGCGGGGCGGGGCCGGGCCGGGCGGGGCCGGGCCGGGAGAAAACCCGGAGGTTGAACATCCGGACCCTACGTCTAAGGGGAACATTGGAACTCTTCTGTGTTCGAAGGTAGTTTTAGTGAAAGCTAGAAGTGACGTCTGTGCGCAGAACCCACACCACCACCCAACCCCAACCATGGACCCCTAGTGGTGGGTCAAACACACCCCCACGCATCCCCCAACATGCCTGCTTTCTATACTACGCCCAGACTGCGCATGCGCAGACCCTGGAACACGGACGAACCCTGAGTCCAATCGGATGCTGCTTCACAAGAGCTTCAACATAAGACCTCAGACGACTCCATCGGACCCATAGTGACCCATGTCGGCGCCAAAATGTCTATTTCCATACACTTTCTCTACTGCGCATGCGCAGAATGACGTCAGTTCCACGTCACACCCAGCCCGTCCGATACTCCCTCACGACTGCTTCACATGGATACCTCACTCGATCCCATCGGACCATTAGGAGTCCCACCTAAACCCCAACACGTCTATTTCTATACTACGGCCAGACTGCGCATGCGCAGACTATTGACAACGAACGACACACTAGCCCAGGCAGATGCTCCCTCACGACAGCTTCAAAATAAGACCTCATACGACACCATAGGATCATTAGGGGCTCACCTAAACCCTAAAACGTCTATTTCCACACCCTTTTCCCAGAATTCCCTGTCTGCGCATGCGCAGAATGTGGACAACGGCCGAGACCCTAGTCCAATCGGATGCCCCCTCACATAGGCTTCACATTGATACCTCACTCGATCCAATCGGCCCACTCGTGGCTCACCTAGATCCCAAAACGTCTATTTCCATACCCTTTTCCCACAATTCCCTGTCTGCGCATGCGCAGAATGTGGACAACGACCGAGACACTAGTCCAGGCGGATGCCCCCTCACATAGGCTTCACATTGATACCTCATACAACTCCATAGGCCCATTAGGGACCCCCTCGATCCCAAAACGTCTATTTCCATACACTTTGTCTACTGCGCATGCGCAGAATGACGATATTCCAACCCCACACGCACCCCATCGGATGCTCCTTCACGAATGCTTCACATTGATATCTCATACGACTCCATCGGACCATTAGGGGCTCCCCTAGATCCCAAAACGTCTATTCCATACCCTTGGTCTACCGCGCATGCGCAGAATGACCATATTCCAACCCCACACCCAGCCCATCGGATGCCCCCTCACATAGGCTTCACATTGATACCTCACTCGACTCCATCGGGCCACTAGTGACCCACCTAGACCCCTAAACGTCTATTTCCATACCCTTGGTCTACCGCGCATGCGCAGAATGACGATATTTCAACCCCACACGCACTCCATCAGATGTCCCTTCACGAATGCTTCACATTGATACCTCATACGATCCAATCGGTACAATAGGGACCCCTCTCGCCCCTGAAGATTGCCGGAGAATTTGGGACTACTTTCTGTCCGCGGAGGCAGACCGCATCACCACCAGACCGCATCACCGCGGAGGAATACACACGCCCGATTCACGCAGACCGGAAGTGACGTCATACATGACGTCACACTTCAGTACATGTCCTATCATGTTCAGTCATACGGGACTGGTGGCGCCCCCTGGCGGAAAAAGGGGACCAAGAGTTACCTCCCTGGAAAACTTATCTCGAAATGCGGGCTACCTGGCATCAGTGCACAATTAATCACTTCCGGGTCGGTGCCCACGATCTACTTTGTGTAGAAATTTGAGAGCAGATCTTTGTGGATTTTATTAGGCGAGATTATTCAGCATTTCTGATAAATTTGATATTTCAAATTGCAGATGAGGCTTCAAACTGTACTACCTGGTGTTGATTTGGCAACATTGGGGCAAAGCCTGGCGGAAGGACACATGAAGAGTGGAGGTGAAAAGGCTCTCTGTTTACAAGCTGAATGACATTCGGTAACACCACTCAGCTGCAAATGGCGGCAAGTTGAAATTTCCATGGTGAACATCTGTCAAGACTTCCACTGATAATGTCCCACAAGGTAAATATTGACATGCCAGGTGGATTTATGCATTGTGATTTTTCTGGATTTTTGCCGATTTTTAACGCTAATACATAACAAGTAACAGAATTAATTGTGCACTGATGCCTGTCACACCACATTTTCACATTTGACCAGAGCACTTTCAATCATCACTGTGGCTACAGTTTTGACTTAATCAGCCCAATTTCTTCCAGGCTCACTCATAAACAACATGCAAATATTGACATTATTCCAAATTCAAGCTATTAAATTTTTAATTAAATCAAATTATTTTTTAAATTAACTTTTAATAATTTTTAATTATTTAAAAAAAAAAAAAAAAAGAAAAAAAAAAAAGTGGGGTGAAATTGACATCATCAATGATGATGGATAATATCACTTGTATCCCTACGCCATTTTGGTACAGAATGGAGATCTTTTGGAGAAAATATCAGCAAAAAATGGCTGAGATGTCAGTGCTCGGCTCAAATGGTCAATGCAGAATATGGCAGGGTCCACTCAATACCACTGGCAGATATGGTCAAATAAGCTTTCGAGATCCAAGGGATTATAAATGGAAGAAGAGAAATGCACATAGATTCAATTATATAATCTTTATTCAAAATTTAAACCTCACTTCAAAGCTGGATTGCTCTCATCTGTGTCACAATAACCTATGCATAAATCCACTCCATATCAGCCTGGAACCACATGAAATCAATAATCATCGGATCACCTGTAAAAACTCAGATGTTTGTTCCACACACAAAGAATATGCAAAATGCCTTTTGCATTTGAGACTTTAATGAGGTAAATAAAATTGAGTCATTTTTTTTTTTTTTTTTTTTCAGTTTCCATATGTGTGGTCCTGTAGGCCATCATCTAATTGTCCCTTTTTATAGTCAGTATCTCCTGGATTGCCCTGTTTATATTTCAAATGTTGATAGATTTTAGCTCCTGTTTGCTTGAGTTTTCGCTTTCTCACCACAGGCCTATTTCGATAGCTTTTATGGTACTCTGAGTCAATCTCCATCTATTTTAAACTTTTTGCAGCTCGAGGTGAGAGAGAGGCTCCCATGCATCCAACTTTGGCTATCATGGAGGTCCCCAACTTATTGTTCATTCTGTGGATGGTTGACGATGCTCGACCAGGAATATTCCTAGAGAAATTGACATTCTTGGGTAAGGATACACTTATAGATCTATTGATGGCTTCACATTTCTGTGTGTCTGTCTTCAATCTCAGTTGCATGAGAGCACTTTCACTTAATTTCATTTTCAGAATCTCCTGGAGAATAAATTTGTCATTTTCAGTCATATTCAGATTGGAGATTTTGTGCGTAGCAAGGAACATGGATCGCAGCCACCAACTATTCGAATGACCCCCTCCACAGACCAAAGAGTTTCTCCGACATCTCGAACAATCCCCAGAATAACAGAGAAGTGTGGCCTCCAGCACTCTAGGAAGATGGTTTTTGATTTTCTCTAAGTTGCCACTATGCACTTTCATCAACTCTTTGAATACCATGCTGCATCTGGCTTTTACATCCTGCCTCAATACTTGCTGGGCTTTCTTTTTAATTTCTTGTGTCTTTCCATAGAACATATCATCACTAAACTTAGCACTTTTACATTTTCTGAACTGGGATCTCCCTAAATGAGTTGGGTCTGCCAGCCTGGTCATTTTCCACATGGGATGAAGAATTTGCATTCCAGCCTGCATCCCCTTTGCAGATGTTCCATCTCCATCTGTTGTGACATATCTTACCAACATCTCCTGCATACCAATATCACTTCCCATGGCCTTTCCCATCTCAAACTCTGACCATGGCGCATTCACATTGAGAGTTGCAGTGTAATCTTCATGCCCATCTGGGCACTTTACATCCATTCCTTTTCCCCTAAGCCATGCACCAGTCCAACACAATTTATTCTGGAATACAGCAGCAACAATATATTTTCTGTCTGTTGATGTTTCACATCCTATTGCTATGGCTTGGGAAGCATTCTGTGTGCATTTTCTTGAACTGGTAATTTTGGAGCTGTTATATCTTGCATCAACAGCTAAGTTTATTTCATCCATTACAACCCCGCGCACTTTGTTAACTTCTTTTATGGCTTCTAGTTTTTTTTCTCATGTCTATCTTATTTAACTCTGTTACAGCAGTTCCAACCATGTTCGCTGTCCTTTGCATGCCAGTTCTTGCTGGAGGAGGAACATCCACTGATGCTAACAGTAACCTTGTTCTGGAATTCCCCATAGGTGTGTCTTGCAGACCGACTTGAAGGGATACATTTATGGCAGCAGCATTCGGTCCAGGTTTGTTTGTCTTGACTTCTTCATAAAGTTTATAATGGCGAGAAGTATATTGACAGTTAACACACTGCAAAGATTGAAACCATCCCAAACCCCACTTTTTTTCACTGGCTATGACCACTTCCAAAATATCACAATCAGGGGAAGTAACTCTGTGGTGCTTTATCACATCATTCCACATTTGAAGCATTTTGCAGTTACTGATCATTCTCATGCCTTGGGTGTCATTAGAATTTTTATCTTTTATGTCTTTCAGATTTGGAGCCGGTTTCTTTGGCCGTAGTAATTTCATGGATCCAGAGATGCCCTCGGTGTCTGTAGCTTCAACTGTCCTCTTGTCTATGCTAGGCCTTGTAATGAAGGTGAACTCATCTTGATGTAACCTCCTCGTTACTACAGCATCTTCAGATGATGGTCCAGGGACAGGGTTCAAATCTGAACTGTCGGCCACAGCTAATATGGGGTGTCCAGGATGTCCTTTTTTAAAGTAAGTCAACTTCCTTCTCTCTTTACCCTTCATGTTGGTTAATGTAGCAGAGATGAGCAAGTGATCATCAGATATGTTGGCATTGGATTTTATTCCCATTTTTATATACTATTTTTTTTCTCTGTTTTGTTTTTACAGGTGTTGTCCCTTTGCAAACATTGCGGCAGTTGACTTAAAATGAAACAAAAGGATATATTTCTTCATTTGTGTTATGAGTTTTGTCAGTAATAATAACTTTATAATTGATAACTTCATCTGTCTATTACTGCCACCAAGATGTTGATTCTCTGTAGCTACATTCAATTGAACTAACAGATATTCTTTATTTGGGGGATGTGTATACCATGAACACCTCAGTGTTATATTGTTGAATGTGTTGTGTACACAATTATGTATATTGATGTGACCTTTTATATGTTTAAACAAGTTTTTGATCTCTCTATAAACATCAATTTTAAGACCTGTGAGATAATCCTGGGATGACCCACTGATTATATGGAGAAATTACTCGCTGTCATGAAAGACTTTTTTACCAGATGTAGTCTAACTAAGCAGCTTTTAAACAGATTATGTTTTGTCACATCTTGAGTTTTTAATTTTTATATTTTTAAGTTTTAAATTGAAAAAAGACATGAAAATTGAGTTAAAATAGCAAAAAAATAATTAAAAATAGTCTTTGACATATCTAATCAATGCTGCATACCTTTTATTATAGGCAGAAGGATAGTCTACTGAGTGCTTTTTACCAGATGGAAAAATACTTACAGGTTAGTGAGATATTGTACTTTTTATTTTCACCTCACTATTAAGTCATATGGGAGAAAATGAGAGGAAATGATAAAGGGGGTACCCTTGTTATTTAGGTTATAAAATCTCTATCTTTGAATAGTTTTATTTGTGCCTTCTCAGGATAGTTTGGGGATGGGTAATGATTGTTCAGATGAGAGCATTCTTTATTTTAACAATGGTTCCATTCCTGACAGGCATCAGTGCACAATTAATCACTTCCGGGTCGGTGCCCACGATCTACTTTGTGTAGAAATTTGAGAGCAGATCTTTGTGGATTTTATTAGGCGAGATTATTCAGCATTTCTGATAAATTTGATATTTCAAATTGCAGATGAGGCTTCAAACTGTACTTCCTGGTGTTGATTTGGCAACATTGGGGCAAAGCCTGGCGGAAGGACACATGAAGAGTGGAGGTGAAAAGGCTCTCTGTTTACAAGCTGAATGACATTCGGTAACACCACTCAGCTGCAAATGGCGGCAAGTTGAAATTTCCATGGTGAACATCTGTCAAGACTTCCACTGATAATGTCCCACAAGGTAAATATTGACATGCCAGGTGGATTTATGCATTGTGATTTTTCTGGATTTTTGCCGATTTTTAACGCTAATACATAACAAGTAACAGAATTAATTGTGCACTGATGCCACCTACTACTGTCCTCGAAACAGACAACTTTGCGCAATATGCAACTGTGAGATGCTGATTTTCAAAATCCTAAGATTCAGTGCATAAGAATTACTCAAAGCACAAAGAAAAATACTACCAGGCCTGGTCGATTTGGCGTCTATTCCAGGCTACGGAAGGGCATTTGTGGGGGAGGGATCATGAAGTCCCCTCCACCAGGCCTGGGCGATTTAAAAACAGAAATATAAAATCATGAAATTTTGTGTCTGTCAGTGGCCATGTTTATGCCTACGGTACATCATAATAAGTTACCATAGCCTTATGGCAGCGACCAACCATTGATGCCATTCTGATGGCTATTCTGTAGCAGGAACAGTTACAATGAAAAGCTGGATAGAGGCGCATTCTACCATAGTATAGTATATGTAACTGGTTAACACAACTCGCCAATACTTGAATTTAATATACATAAGCCCTGCTGACGATTTGGCACCAAAGTCTGAGAACGCGACCTAGATTCCGCTACGGAACACTTATGCTGTACCAAGAAAGAGTATGTCGGCACCTCTTCCCACTTCCCTTATATGTGTTGTGATCCTAAAAAGAACTGGATATAGATACATGTACGTCAATAAATTTCAACATGAACCAATGTCTTCTTTTAGACCTGATATCTTTTTGGTGATTATATGACTTCGTGAACGAAATGCTTTTAACAGATCGAACAAAACCTCACACAAATATTTTTTGTAATTTTCAGACACACAGTATTTCCTCCATTTAAAAAAACAGGTGTGTTTGTTTTCGACCTATACAGCCATATGGGATTGGGTTGCACCATATTTGTGGCTTTTTCATATTGAATACCTCAAAATTCTTTCAAAATATTGTTTGCATGGTTAATCTGCTACAATTCTCGGTTAAAGCACAGGGGCTCGTTACCGTCGTTAATTGGTTAAAGTAGGTTGATTATAGGGGGGGTCGAGGTCGGTAATAAAAGCCTCTTTTATTACCGACCTCGACCCCCCCCCCATAGTCAACCTATTTTAACCAATTAACGACGGTAACGAGCCCCTGTGGGTTAAAGTTATGAGACAGATTTAATTTACTCACAGCTCCCGAATTTTTCATTTCCGAGCTTCACAAAATCGAATTCACAGCCTGACAATAGCTGGCCAAAAATCTCAGGAAAAGAATACATGTACTGCTGTCAGTAATGATGAATATCCAAAAGATGCAGGTTTACATGTACTCCACAGCAGCCCTGCATTCAGATGTGGGCAGTCAAACCGCCCGTTTAAAATAACAGCCAAGGAACAGACGGCGTTCCAGTGGTATATTTTGACGAAAAAGCTGGACGACAAAGCGGAATCGACATGGGGGTTTCACTTAAATCGAAACAAATACGGATACGAACATGGCTCAAGGTTCAAAGTTTATTTGCACAACTATGCCGTTAAGTCCAAAGGCAAAAGAACACAGCATTTATAAGAGACAATAAAATACAAGCATTTAAATATGCGAGAACCTACATGTATAAACGTGATAGGCTGCATCCGACCGGATATTGATTGACCAATAGTAATACCAGAAGTCCATAAAAACTTTTATGAACTTCTGGTAATACCTGTACTATTGTATATCTATAATATGAAACATTGCTGCTCATGTGCAATGACTAAAGGATTCATAGGTATATTTTGCAACTGCGTTCAAAATAACTTGGTCAGCATTACACATTAAATCTACAAATACTGAATTGATATCGCTGTAAAACTAAAGTGTTGGAACTGACTCGTAAAGTGTTGAAATAACCCTTTAAGTGTGTCCACAGGGACTGCTCTTTAAGTGTTGTCCCTGTGGACACACTTAAAGTGTTATTTCAACACTTTACGAGTAAGTTTCAACACTTTAGTTTTAAGCGTGTAGGCTAAGAGCTCTGGAATTTAAAACTAAAGTGTTGGAACTGACTCGTAAAGTGTTGAAATAACCCTTTCAGTGTGTCCACAGGGACTGCTCTTTAAGTGTTGTCCCTGTGGACACACGTAAAGTGTTATTTCAACACTTTACGAGTAAGTTTCAACACTTTAGTTTTAAGCGTGTAGGCTAGGAGCTCTGGAATTTACCACCGAAAATAATCTGACACGTCTATCCCTATGAAATATACATTCTAATAAGAAATGCGATTCGGTTTCGATCACCCCACAGTGGGTGCATAGGCGTTCGTCTCTAGTGGTGCCCTTTTTAAATCGGCCACGCTCAATACGGAGCGGATGGGCACTGATTCGCAGCTTAAATAAAGCCGACCGATGATTTTTGTTGGGAATATTCAAGATACTACCACCTTCTGACATTTCTACCAAATTTGGTTTAATTTTCCTAAAGGTGTCCAATTTACTCATCTTGTCAATAGATTCTTTCCATTTTCTGCAATATAACTTGAAAAGATAATTAAATATGTATTTATTGGTGGCTTTAGGAAATCTACAACTCTGATTTTCCCATATATGTGAACAAAGGACATTCTTCAACAGAAGTTTAATGTAGTTTATCCAATTATGACTGTTATGCAGTCTGCATTCTTCAATTTGTTCAAGGTATGCCTTATACAGTAATGATGAGTGGTCTGAAAGAAAAAATTTAAACTGTTCATAATTGATGACAGTATTAGTGGGGTTCTACTTAGTTCTCCCAGCACTGCCAAGTTCACAGATCTTGAGTGAACACCAAGAAGATGCTTGCAAAATTTGATATGGGTAGACTCCAGGATATTATGCCTTGAACATGGCATCCTCTAAAGACTGTTGACCTAAACTATATCCGACAATGACTTCCGAGCCATACAGCAAGATGGCCTTAACTAAACTGTCAAACAGTTTACAGCTGGTATTAATGTTAATATCGTATAAGTTTAAACTATTCCTAATGGAAAACATAGCCTTATTGGCCTTATTGGCGAGGTTGTCTACTGCCTTATTGAGTTTACCATTACTGTGTAAATGTAGACCCAAGTATTTATAATTATTAACACACGAAAGAGCAAGTCCATTAATATGGAAAAAACGTTTGATACATTGATTTTGTCCAAAGATAACCACTTGGGATTTCTTTATGTTAATTGATAGACGCCATTTTTGACAATATGCTTGAAGCCTGTCCAGTTTGAGTTGCAGGTCTTCTTCAGTAGTTGAAAGGAGTACTAAATCATCTGCATATGCTAAACAAGATACTAATTCATCCCACAGTAAGAGAGATTTACTTGTCTGGATCTCTGGGAAAATATCATTTATGTATATATTAAATAAAAGGAGGCTCAATACATTGCCTTGATGCACCCCTCTCGAAACAGTGAAGGAAGGACTGAGACCTACATTAGACTTAATACAAGATTTACTTTGGTGGTACATGCTTTTCAGCACGTTGAGGAAGTTACCATCTATTCCTGCCCTCTGAAGCTTATAAAACATGGGACCATGAGCTACTGAGTCAAAAGCTTTGCTTAAATCAATAAAAGCTGCATACAACTTGTTCCTTTTATGACTATATTTATCAACTAATGTTTTTAAAGCAAAAACGTGATCCATGGTTCTGTGATTCTTCTGGAAGCCTATTTGACATTTCGATAATAAATTTCGTGTAGATGAGTGTTTAATGAGTCTGTTAGTAGTAGGGAGCGAGCATTTCAACGTAAGTTTCACCCGGATGTAGAGGTCATTTGAGGAGGAGAGGTCAAGTGTACTATAGTTCCGGCAGAATGACCAAAAGCTACCTCCAACACAGGAGAGTTCCAATTGCTGCAGGGAATGTATTCATCCGCGGTGATGCGGTCTGGCAGCAGTTTTGGCGGTGATTCGGTCGCGGGAAAAACCTTCCGCGGAGAAAAAGTAGTCCCTAGATAAAATGGTCCGATGGGGTCGAGTGAGGTATCAAAGTGAAGCATTCGTGAAGGGGCATCTAATGGGCTGGGTGTGGGGTTGAACTATCGGCATTCTGCGCATGCGCGGTGGCCCAAGGGTATGGAAATAGACGTTTTGGGATGTAGGGGAGCCCCTAATGGTCCAATGGGGTCGAGTGAGGTATCAAAGTGAAGCTTATGTGAAGGGGCATGTGATGGGCTGGGTGTGGGGTTGAACTATCGGCATTCTGCGCATGCGCGGTGGTCCAAGGGTATGAAAATAGACGCTTTGGAGCTAGGGGAGTCCCTAATGGTCCAATGGGGTCGAGTGAGGTATCAAAGTGAAGCATTCGTGAAGGGGCATCTGATGGGCTGGGTGTGGGGTTGAACTATCGGCATTCTGCGCATGCGCGGTGGCCCAAGGGTATGGAAATAGACGTTTTGGAGCTAGGGGAGCCACTAATGGGCCGATGGAGTTGTATGAGGTATCCAAGTGAAGCCTATGTAAAGGGGCATCTGATGGGTTGGGTGTAGGGTTGAAATATCGGCATTCTGCGCATGCGCGGTGGCCCAAGGGTATGAAAATAGCCGTGTTGGGATGTAGGGGAGCCCCTAATGGTCCAAAGGGGTCGAGTGAGGTATCAAAGTGAAGCATTCGTGAAGGGGCATCTGATGGGTTGGGTGTGCGGTAGGAATATCATTCTGCGCATGCGCAGACGCAATGCGGAGCTCTCATCCAATCAGAAGCGAGTATTTCAAATCCGTCCCAGAGCTCTCAGCCAATCAGAAGCGAGTATTTTGACCCGGTGCATTATGGGCCATATCCAAGATGGCGGCACGTGTGTTCAAGATGGCGGCACATCCGGTGTCGAAAACTGGCCATTTTGTCGGGATGTGGTCACCTAGTGTCGAAAACTGGACCCTGTATGGGTCCCGCTAGACATTTTGGAGCTAGGGGAGCCACTAATGGTCCAATGGGGTCGAGTGAGGTATCAAAGTGAAGCATTCGTGAAGGGGCATCTGATGGGCTGGGAGTGGGGTTGAAATATCGGTATTCTGCGCATGCGCAGTCTGGCCATAGTATAGAAATAGACGTGTTGGGGTGTAGGTGGGCCACTAGTGGGTCGATGGGATCGAGTGAGGTATCCATGTGAAGCCTAGGTGAGGGAGTTACACTAGGGTGTCGTATCCATTCTGCTGCGCAGGTCACGTGGGGGTTGTGACGTCACTTCCGGGTTTTTCACTAAAACTACCTCCAAACATAGAAGAGTTCCAAATGTTTCCCCTTACACGTCCGTATGTTCAACCTCCGGGATTTTTCCCGGCGCGGCCCCCGGCCCGGCGGGCCCCGGCCCCCCAGCGCGAGCGCGCGCGCACGCGCGTCATTACCGGCAGTGCGCGCGCGATGGGCATATACATTATTTATTCTGTATTATACAATCGGATAGCGGGGTATGTTTAGTATGTTCACAGCAAAACAAATTGAAATATCAAACATCATGTTTTATTATTTAACGCACCGTCACATTAGGTACAAGGGTTTACTGAGCTCAATTCAACGATCAGCATGTAGACATAGAGAGTATGTGCGGCATGTTATGGTATTCATCAGTGCGCGGGTGACGCATTCAACCGATGGCGGTGGTCGGTCAGCTTGGTCAGGAAAAACGTGATATTGGTTACCCTCTCTACCACCCATTGTATGTTGGGGCGTTGCCGATGTGCCCATCTCAAGGCATCCACGGTGTCCAGTATCTCCAGCATCGTCTCTAGTGACCTCCGGTTAATGATGGTGAACGGCTGGTCAGACACATAGATATTATTGCCGGGATAATAATACCGT
>JAVTVY010046842.1:0-24282 GCA_036873755.1 Hanleya hanleyi
AAATAATAGTTAGCCGATTTGATGTAAGTTATAAATGTGGTGTTAAAGGAGGTTTGGGATTTAATATGGTAGCCAACGACAGAGGGAGATTCAATTTTTTAAGCTCGTTTTCCAGTATGCGGCGATTTGAGTAGGAAATGTTCTATCGTTTTTACTTCACTGTGGCATGAGATACATAGTGGTGATGTGTTTTTGATTAGCATAGAGAGGTGAGAATTTAGTCCTGTTTTGCCTAGTCTAATGTGATAATGCGGTCGTCACGTTTACTGTCTAGCTAGAATCCACCACTCCGTCTTTTCCCTTATCTCGAATACTATGTAGCCATCGGCCACGGTTTTTTTCCTTCCATTCCTTTTCCCATTTACTATCTATTCTGCTTTTAATGATAGAATGCAGTTCCTTAGTTCCTAAATCTATATGCACGTCAGGTGCAGTTTTGGTGAGGCTGTCTTTGGCTGTCCTATCGTCCTGACGTTCACGTGCGCGGGTATCCAAGCTAAAATGGCGTCAATGTCATTGTCTCGTATTTGCGTACATAAAATTTCTATTTTGTGTATGAGGTCAGGTCTGCGGTCGGATTTGGAGTTCTCTATTGATTTCAGTCGGTTTTGGGAATCGCTAAGAATAACGGTAGAAACCGGCCGGTTTTGAAATACCCATTCGCGGGCCTCGATTATACCGACTAATTCACTAGTGTATACAGACATATTGTCTGGTAGTTTAAAGCCTTCGTGAATGCTGAGTTCTGGGATAACGAATGCATATCCTGTATTGTTACTTGTGTTTTTGGAACCGTCTGTATATATTTTCAGGTGATTTTCCATTTTTTTCGATATTTTCGAGGGCGGTGACCCTTATATTCTCTGTGTTGTCCTGTTTGGTGATGTAGCTATGTATATTCGTGCTCACGTGAGGTGTGATTAGTTGCAGAGATACAAGGAATTTCGTGTTCTTGAAATAATCTTTCTACTGTGTATAGCCGAGTGGCGCGAAGTCTTTTTCCCATTCCGTTTTCAGGTATTCGTATTCACTTCTCGGACCAAAAATTTTGTGACATTTGGTCTGGTTATCCCTGCATATTTCATTGACAGCTCATCTCGTCTTAAGTGGAATTGATTGAAGTTGTAGTTTAAGGGCCGCTTCCCATACGGATTTCGCGGCCCATCAACTCAATGTTTTATTTTAATTTCACGGTACATTTCTTCGTTAATTTA
Organism: Hanleya hanleyi; assembly: GCA_036873755.1. Taxonomy (NCBI): domain Eukaryota; kingdom Metazoa; phylum Mollusca; class Polyplacophora; order Lepidopleurida; family Hanleyidae; genus Hanleya; species Hanleya hanleyi. The sequence continues at coordinate 1,215 of JAVTVY010046842.1, forward strand.
ATCTTTTGCAGCGCTAGATATTAAAATAAATAATGAATAACAATAACAGTGAGGAAATATAAATACTAGTAGAGAAGAGTCGCTATGTACAAGTCGTTAATCTGTTATTGGTTATTATACTGATAAATATGTGTTATAATCGCGTGGATGATTCCTTTGTCTTAGTACCCCATAGTGCGCGCAAAGCCATCCAGGAAAAACTGGGAGAACCAGGACGTCTTCAGGATTCTTCGAGGCGACTTCCCTAACGACGCCCCTGGGAACGGGGTGGGTCCTTCCAGAAATCTTTGCCTGTAACAATTGTTTGGAGTGTGTATTGGGCTGGTCTACGTCCTGTATTTCGTGAAAGTCAAAGGATCATATTCTGTGTTGAGGCGTCAGTTCGATGACATCTAAGGGGTAGCGTGTCTGGTGTGGTCTAGGTTTCTATTGTTTTTCGATGCAATACTTTGATATATCTTCCTCTGAACAACAGGCACCCCCGACCGTCAGTCACATAATATAAATAGCAATATATAATTAAGTGAGTAAATAGATAAACAAATGAATAAATAACTAAACATTTCGATAGATTCAGTACTAGGTGAATACACAAATAAACAGCTCTGTATTATTTCCGTATACATTATCGTTTGATGGCCATAAAGAATTTATAGGACAATGAGATAGACGGCCCTCAGTATCAAGGTAACTCCACCATCACCATTTCCTATATTTTATGCCGAATACTGCTCGCTATATGCGATTTGGCCGTGATATTGTTGTCGTGAATTCAATTAGATTTGGCCATCGTTTGTTTTGTAGGACAGTGGAACAGACGGCCCTCAGTATCAAGGTAACTCCGCTGTTGCCATGCCTATTTTATTTCTAAATGTGTCTGTGACATTTTGGCCGGATGTTATGTATGGATAGTTTATTATGGCCATAATGTTTTGTATGGCTATGGTGCACACGGCCCTCAGTATCAAGGTAACTCCGCTGCAACCATACCCTTTGTTTAAGTCAGAAGAATGATTTGGCCTCTATCAAATCGTGTCATAGTACTTGGTGTACTAGTAGTTGATTATGTGGAGAAAAAAAATATTGTTGACTGCGCATGCACGGCGGTGGTATTATATACTGGAATAATAGCCAGCAGTTTTGATAAAATTTATTAAGGACTTGAATACCTGATTTCTAATGGGGTGCTTAGGGTTTAATAACGCTGGTAATGTTAAGGGAGTGTTGATTTTTTTTAATTCGTTTCTAAGTGCCTCACGTTGTTGGTTATGGATTGGGCATTCAAGTAGGACATGTTCTATTGTTTCTTCTACATTGTTGCATGCGGTACAGAGTGGTGGTGTTTTTCAGAAGCATGGACAGATGTGATTTAAGTCCGGTTTTGCCTAGTCTTAACCTGGTGATGATGCGGTCATCACGTTTATTGTCTAACTGGAATCCCTGGACTTGTCTTTCTCTCCATCAAGGATCTTATGTAACCACCGTCCACGTTCTTCTTCGTTCCATTCCTTTTGCCACTTGCTATCTATTTTGCGTCTAATGATAGTGTTGAGTTCCTTATATCCTAGTCCTATTGATACATCGTGTGTAGTTTTAGCAAGCCTGTCTTTGGCAGTTTTGTCGGCTGCTTCGTTACCCCTGATGTTGACATGCGCGGGGACCCATGCTAAAATGGCGTCTATACCGTTGTTGTGTATTTGTGTACATATATATTCTATTTTGTGTATGAGATCAGGTCTACTGTCAGATATAGAATTTTCAATGGATGGGAGTCCACTAAGGGAATCGTTGAGTATCACAGCACGGATTGGTTTGTGCTCGATGATCCATTCGAGAGCCTTAATTATAGCAATCAGTTCCCTAGTGTATACAGACATATTGTCTGGAAGTTTGAAACCATTTTGTATGTTGAGCTCAGGTATAACAAAAGCTGATCCCGTGTTATTACTTGTGTTTTTCGATCCGTCTGTATAGATTTTTAAGTAATTTTTCCAGTTTTGGTTGATATATTCAAGGGTGGTGGCTCTAATAAAGTCTGGGTTGTCCTTCTTTGTGAGGTAGTCGTGTATACTTGTGTCCACGTGGGGTGACTCTAATTCCCAGGGTGGCCTAGTGATTTTGTCTGTGTCGCTGATGTGTGCGATGGGTATTTCGTGTTCTTGGAATAGGTTATTTACGGTATAGCCGAGGAGGGCGGAGTCTTTTTCCCAGTTTTTCTTTAAATATTCATATTCACTTTTATCTTCAAAAATTTAGTGGCATGGGTGATTATCGCCCCTAGCTCTAGTTTTTCCTGCATATTTCAGGGACAGTTCCTCTCGTCTTAAATGAAGAGGTTTCTCATTGGGTTCTATTTGAAGACTACATAAGGCGGTTCCTTTGAAGGCTCCAGTAGCTATTTTTAGAGCAGAATATTGGATGCTGTCTATTCTTTTTACTTGTGTCTTACATGCTGAGTCGACACATAATTTTTTGATTGAAATTGCAGTTTAAGGGCCACTTCCCGTACGGATTTCGCAGCCCATCAACTCAATGTTTTAGTTTAATTACACGTTACATTTCTTAGTTTGTTAAAGATGTTTACAAGTGATGTATTATCAAATAAACAAATAAATAATTAAATAAATATATAAATAAATAAATAAGTAAATAATAATAAATGTGCGGATGGAGATATAGATAGAATAGAAGAACTGTCTATGTACAGGTTCATCGGTTGGTTTTTGATTTGGTTATATTGGTAAGTATGTGTTCATTGTATATTGTAGTCGCGTGGGTGATTCCTTTGTCTTTTTACCCCTCTGTACACACAAAGCCGTCCAGAAAAAACTGGGAGAACCATAGGCGGGTTCTTCCAGAAATCTGTGCCTGTAACAATTGCTTGTTTTGGGTATTGGGGTACAGGATAGCAGATCTACATCCTATATTGGTGAAAGTCAAAGGATCATATTTGCATTAGACAATCGTTACATCGGTGGCATCTCAGGTGTGGCACATCTGAACTGTGTTGTCTTCAGTGAGTATGGTTTCAATTGTCCGTGGTTGTGGTAGGCATTGTTCGATTTGGTTTGGATGTAGAAGCTGTTCTTGTTTCCGTTGATTGTCCGTGGTCAAGGTGTGGGTTTTGAGATTCCACTGAAATGGCTAGGTCAGGGTGGTTTCTGGGGTGTTGTCACTCACGGTGCTGTTTAATAATTTTGGTCGTCATCGGTGTTCTGTTTCATGGCTGGTCTTACTCGGCTGTGCTCTTCAGTGTGCTGTGCCTGTATTACAAAGAATAGAAGAGTTTGTAGTTTCTTGCTTTCTGGTGTTATTTTTTGCCACCGACAGGCACTATCGTGATCTAAGTCACACATGGTCAATAGCAATAATTAATTAGGTTTTTTGATTGAAATTGTAGTTTAAGGGCCGCTTCCCATTCGGATTTCGCGGCCCATCAACTCAATGTTTTATTTGGATTTCGCGGTACATTTCTTTTTTTTTCTTTTAATATCTTTTCCAGCGCTAAATATATAAATAAATAAATAAATAAATAAATAAATAAATAAATGAATAAATAATAAATAACAATGATAGATTAGCAGGAGATATAAATAGAAGTAAATGAAAGTCGCTATGTACAAGTTCGTAAGTCTCTTTCGGGTTTTTTGGGTTAAGCTATACGTGTACTAGTAAATATGAGTTCACTGTAGGTCTAATCGCGTGGATGATTCCTTTGTCTTGGTACCCCTTTGTACGCACAAAGCCGTCCAGAAAAAACTGGGAGAACCATGGGCGTCTTCAGGATTTTTCGAATCGACTTCCGTAACGACGCCCTTGGGAACAGGGTCGGTTCTTCCAGAAATCTGTGCCTGTAACTATTGCTTGGAGTGTGTATTGGGGCACAGGACGGCAGGTCTACGTCCTATATTGTGTGAAAGTCAAAGGATGATATGTGTTGAGGCGTCATTTCGGTGTCATATATGGGGTAGCGTGTCTGTGTGGTTTAGGATTCGGTATTCTGGTTGCTCAGTTCGGTGGAGTAGCCTGTCCAGCGTGGTACAGGGTCGAGTATCCTGGTCGTTCTTGTTGTCCGACGATGATGATCTTCATGCATGTTCATCTCCATTTGGTGTTGTTTTATAATATTTGTCGTCATCGGTGTTCTGTTTCATGGCTGGTCTTACTCGTCTGTGGTCTTCAGTGTGCTGTGCCTGTATTACAAAGAACAGAAGAGTTTGTAGTTTCTTGTTTTCTGGTGTTATTTTTTTTTTTTTTTTGCCATCGACTGGCACTATCGTGATCTAAGTCACACATGATCAATAGCAATAAATAATTAGGTACTAAATATTATAAATAAAAATATTTTTATAGTTAAAGCCGATTGTGAATGTTTGATATAACCTCCAGTCTACTGCCCCTGCATGAAGACCGGACGGTTAACATTCGTTAACGAGGGTTGGAAATAAGGGAACACAATTTGGTCGGAGCTCGTTATTAGGAGCTTTTAATTTGATCAGTGAATTTGTCTATGTTATTGCTATGGCATTTTGAAATAATTAGGTACTAAATATTATAAATAAAATTTTTTTTATAGTTAAAGCCGACTGTGAATGTTTGATATAACCTCCAGTCTACTGCCCCTGCATGAAGACCGGTCGGTTAACATTCGTTAACGAGGGTTGGAAATAAGGGAACACAATTTGGTCGGAGCTCGTTATTAGGAACTTTTGATTTGATCAGTGAATTTGTCTATGTTATTGCTATGGCATTTTGATTGGTTAGTGTCCAAATTTGATCAGTCATTTCTGATCACTGACCCTCATTTCCGCCCCTGTGAAATAGTTTTGACTCTAAGCGTGCTACATTTATTCAAATTTGGTCCTAGGTTTATTGGTGTAACCATATGGTATTAAATGGTAGAGTGATAGTCAGTAGATTTGATGTAAGCTAGTAAGGTGGAGTATACTTTGTTTATAAGAGGTGGTTTAGGATTTAATATAGAAGCCAACGACAGAGGGACATTTAAGTTTTTGAGTTCGTTTTCCAGTGTTCGGCGATAGAGGTCATGTTTTGGGCATTTGAGTATAAAATGTTCTATCGTTTCTTCTTCGTTGTTGCATGAAGTGCATAGTGGTGATGTGTTTTTTATTAGCTTAGATAAGTGAGATTTTAGTCCTGTTTTACCAAGTCTTAATCTTGTGATGATGCGGTCGTCACGTTTGCTGTCTAGCTGGAATCCGCAACTCTGTCTTTTCCCCTTATCTAGAATACTATGTAGCCATCTACCTCGGTTTTCTTCGTTCCATTCTTTTTCCCATTTACTATCTATTCTGGTTCTAATGATGGAATTCAGTTCTTTGGTTCCTAGTCCTATATGCACGTCAGGTGCAGTTTTGGTGAGGCTGTCTTTGGCTGTCCTATCGGCTGCTTCATTTCCTCTAACGTCCACGTGGGCGGGAATCCAAGCTAAAATGGCGTCAATGTCATTGTCTCGTATTTGTGTGCATAAAATTTCTATTTCGTGTATGAGGTCAGGTCTGCTGTCGGATTTGGAGTTCTTTATAGATACCAGTCCGCTTAAGGAATCACTAAGAATAACAGTGGAAACCGGTCGGTTCTGGAGAACCCATTCGAGGGCCTTGATTATGGCGACTAATTCAGTGGTGTATACGGACATATTGTCTGGTAGTTTGAAACCTTCGTGAATGTCAAGTTCTGGTATAACGAATGCAGAACCTGTATTGTGACTTGTGTTTTTGGAGCCGTCTGTATATATTTTCAAGCGATTTTTCCAATGTGTGTCAATATATTCGAGGGCAGTGACTCTTATATGCTCTGGGTTGTCCTGTTTGGTGATGTAGCTATGTATATTCGTGTCCACGTGTGGTGTGATTAGTTGCCATGGTGGTCTATTGACCTTGTCAGTGTCAGAGATACAAGAGATTGGAATGTCGTGTTCTTCGAATAATCGTTCTATCGTGTAACCGAGTGGTGCAGAGTCTTTTTCCCATTTTGATTTTAGGAATTCGTATTCGGTTTTTAGGCCAAAAATTTTGTGGCATGGGTGGTTTTCGCCCTTGGCTATTGTTTTCCCTGCATATTTCATTGACAGTTCTTCTCGTCTTAAATGTAAGGGTTTTTCATTAGTTTCTATTTGTAGACTACATAGAGGAGTTCCTTTGAACGCCCCGGTGGCTATTTTTAAGGCCGAATACTGAATGCTGTCTATTCTTTTCAAATGGGTCTTGCATGCTGATTGATACGCGATTGAACCATAGTCTATTTTGGATCTGATGAGTGTTTGATATAATTTGATTAAGCTAAGTTTATTGGCCCCCCAGTTGGTACCCGATACGCACCTCATAAGGTTCAGGTCTTTGTTACACCGAATAATTAATTGGTCAATGTGTTCTTTCCAAGTGAGTTTTCGGTCGAATATCATACCTAGGTATTTGACACTATTCTTAAACTCGATTTTCTGTCCTCCTAGTGATAGCGTGATGTCTGTGTTCTGTTTATTTGAGAATAGCACACCGGTAGTTTTGACAGCTGAGAATTTGAATCCCCATTTATCGGCCCAATCGCTGACTGTATTCAGTACCTTTTGCATTATACTTGTTAATTTTTTTATCGAGCCAGCAGATTTCCACATGGCAGCATCGTCAGCAAAGAGTGATTGTTCAATTTCAGGATGTTTTGTGTCAATTTCGTTGGCCAGGCCATTAATCAGGATGTTAAAAAGAGTGGGGCTTATGACGCTGCCCTGTGGGGTGCCGTTATCTAGCTGGTGGTCCATGGAAATGGTGTTACCAATACGGACTTCGAAGTTTCGGTCATGAAGAAATTTTTTTATCCAGTGTTGTATTCTTCCCTTAATTCCCAGGTTGTTTAATTGGGTGATAATCCCGTCCTGCCATACAAGGTCAAGCGCCTTTTCAATATCCAAGAAAATTCCTAATGTATATTGGTTTTTGGCATTACCCTTTTTGATGGAGTGTTGGAGTCTGGCTATGTGGTCTAAAGTACTTCTCTTTTTTCGAAAACCGCTTTGTGTTTTGTTTAACAGGTTGTTGCTTTCCAGGTGATATTCAAGTCTGTTTTTGACCATCGTTTCCATAATTTTGCATAAATTTGACGTGAGTGAGATCGGCCTATATGACTTACTGTCTGATGGGTCTTTACCAGGTTTTGGTATTGGGATAACAATAGATGATTTCCATTTGGTCGGGAGTTGTTTAGTCTTCCAGCTCACATTAATTAGTTTTAGAATTAGTTCCTGAGTGTTGTTTGGTAGGTGTTTTAGGATTGTATACCCTAGTTTGTCTTCGCCGGGTGAACTTTCTTTTTTAGAGTGTAAAGCTTTTCTGTATTCATTGATAGTAAAGTCTCCGTTAAGGTAGTTTTCTATATAATCATTTGTGTCATTTTCCAGGATCGTTTCTTGTTTGATTTTTCTGAATTCTGGTTTAAGGTTGCTATTGCTACTGTTTGATGCGAATGATTCAGCAAGATATTCTGCCTTTTCGAGATTAGTTCTCTTTGTTTTGTTTAGTACGGGTATTGTGTTAGTTGCTTTCCCTTGAATGCTTTTTATTTTATTCCATACTTTCTTTGAGTTAGTTTTCGTATCTATAGTGTTGCAGAAATCTTCCCAGCATCTTGATTTGGCTTCTTTGACGCTTTTTTTCTGCTATTGTTTTCAGTTCCTTATATATTTCATGATCACTCTGGAGCCGGCTTTTTTTGAATTTTCTGAGTGCTTTTTTCTTTGCTGCGATGTTCTTTCCACACTCTTGGTTCCACCAAGGCACTGGATTTTTGTTGGGTCGCTTATTCGTAACTGGAATATGTTTTTGTGCTATGTTTAGAAGTTTGCTGGTTATATTTTCATTGAAAGTCTCTATATCATTACTAACTATATCGTCATGTATTAGACTTTGGCAATCGTTTTGGAAGCTTTTCCAGTCTGCCTTGGAGTATTGGAAGCGTGGGAGAGGGTCTGTCTGTTCAAAATCTGGTTTCATGCTAAATTTAGTCAGGATTGGAAAATGGTCGCTGTCTAGTGTATCTGGTAGGACTGCCCATTCTGATTTAACTGCTAGTTCGGGAGAGACTATTGTTAGGTCAATTGCAGTGAGTTTACCGGTTCGCATATCTATTCTAGTCCCTTCTCCTGAATTCAGGAATACTAGGTTATTATCATCTAACCATTTTTCTACTGATTTACCCCTATCATCTGACGTGGTGCAGGTTTCGTCCCAGATTGGATTATGGCTATTGTAATCGCCGCAGATTATAATTGGTGAGTCATATTTTTGGGTGATTTTGTTGAGTGCTTTTTGTGATATTGTTTTTAGAGCGCCAGGGGAGTACAGGTTCACTATATTTATAGGTATATTATTTTGGAACACCCGTATAGCTTGCCATTCGAGGTCTTCATTTTCTGGGCTCTTGTCTAATTCTAGCTGTATGAGTTCTTCCTTAACTAGTGTGAGGTTGCCTCCCTTTGGGCCGTTTAGTCTGTCTTGTCTATATGGCGTATATCCTTTTATTACAAATTTATTTTTTCCTGGTTTAAGAAATGTTTCTTGTATACATATGATGTCAGGGTTTATTTCATTCACTAAGATTTTAAGATTGTCTCCGTGCTTTGCAATGCCATTCGCATTCCATTGTAGTACGGTGAGTTGTTTATTGAAAGTTGGGTTGTTATGTGTTGCGCGGTGGGTCTAATCTATTGTCCCTGGTGTTCTCATATAGAGGTGTTGAGGGCGTTATTGTGTTTCCTGGGGGTTGATGTTTTTCTTTTGTATTTTGGATTGAATCCCCATGCTATTATTTCTTTGGGGTTAAATTCCCAATTCAAGAAGTCTTGAGCAATGCGGGCTATTATGTCAGTTCTGTTTGTTTTTGGGTTGGCATTGTGGACCGAGTTAATAACAATGTTAATGAAGCCTAGGAATTCGATTTTACTCAAGTTAATTGTTTCGGGTTTGTCCTCGGTTTCTGACTCCATTGTTTGTTCTGTCACTGGTGCCTTATTGTTAATTACTACTTCGTTCACAGGTTTTCGCAGGTTTATTGTTTCTCTGAGTTTTTGATTCACTTTTGCTTCTCTGACTGCTTCTGCGTAAGAGATGCCTTTGTCGGCTCTAATGTACTGTACTGCTTTAGCATTTTTGTAGTGAATACACCCTTTCCAAGCTGAGCTATGGTTCTGCTTGCAGTTTGCGCATTTTTTATGGGTTTCTGTGCAGTGCTCGTAGCTATGGGGCCCTGAACATTTGGGACATACAGCACTGGCTTTGCAGTTTTTGGCTGTGTGAGAAGAAATCTTCTGGCAATTAAAACATCTTTTTGGGGTTTCGTAGAAGGGCTTAACTGTGACGTTACGGGTCCATAGACAGACAGTATCTGGGAGTTTACTTCCACTGAATACTAACATTATGCTAGTTGTATCTGTTTTGTCCTTTTGCAGTCTTTTAGCGAATACTACATTTTGCTTCGAGAGAGTAGTTCTAATATAGTCTAGCCCAACACTTAGATCAATTCCATAAATTACGCCTTTGCATTGCTCTCTTTTTTGTTGATACTGTTTTACCGAGACGGGTTTTCCAGCTAGGAGGTCTAACCTAAGGAGTTTTTCATACTGTGTTTTAGAATGGCAGTGGATTTTGAGGTCTCCTCCGGGTAATTCATAGATTGTTTTTACGTCTCCGGCTTGTTGTTGTATGTCTTTCGCAACTTTGGCTTTAGGTAAGCTCGTGGCTTTTATTTGAGTAAGGCTGTGTATGACAGCCACAAAATTGAAAAGGCTAGGCCTTTCGGGGAGGGCTCGATGTTTTTTTGGTGGGTGGGGATTTTTCAGTGTTGATTTCTGATAGCTTCCTTTTAGGTGTTTTTACGGTGGATTGGGAGGCTTCCATTGTTAGATTTGGTTTTGTTTAGATCAGGACTAGTTGCTATTTGGTAAGGAGTGACTTTAGTGATAGGAAATATTAGTCTATGTGGAAAAATTCAATTCAAAACTTAGCTCTGGCTGGCTGGTTTCTCTCGCTCTTGTTGTAGTTTGGTAATCCTGTAACGCCGGGGAACCGCAGTGGAACACAAAGGCTTGGAAGTCTAGGCTGGCTTGGCAGATCAAAAACACGTCCGTTCACTCTAAGCGCTGAGTAGAAAAAAAAAGATTAGGTAATTAGGTACATAAATAAAATATATTTATACATAATTCCAGAATAGCCAGACTTATAAAGCAATCATTGCTCAAGTGTTTGACATCTACTCAAGCGGTGACAGCTTTGTCTCAGCGGGGTTCTTATCCAGTGGCGATAAAATTGCACAAATTTACTAATTTGACAACAGAATATATAGAGTGACAATTGTAGAGTATACTTAAACATCTTTAACAAACTAAGAAATGTAACATGTAATTAAAATAAAACATTGAGTTGATGGGCTGCGAAATCCGTACGAGAAGCGGCCCTTAAACTGCAATTTCAATCAATCGAATATACTGATGTACATGTTGTTTGGAGGTAAACCGTTTATTTCTCGTTTCACCCAAAGTGCGTTTCACACCTTGGTGTATTTTTACATAAAGCATGGGGTTATCTATAGAGACCCCATATTTTGACACTTCACCCTAATACCACCGCCTGCACTCCCGAAATCTCTTGTTTTGAGGGCCTGTGCTTCATGAGTGTAGGAAAAGTCCCCCTCCCCCGGAAAACTTCCCCCTGGAACGATTCCCCCCCGGCAATAGTCCCCCCTGGAAAACTCAACCCCCTAGGAATTTCTCCCCCCGGAATTATCCCCCCCCTATCATATATTAAGTGAAACTCAGAGAACAAAATATATGAAAAATGAACATTCATGGTTTATTAAAATATATACTGAAAACTAGTCATATAGCGGCAGTTCCCCTCCTCAATCAAATTTAATGGTAAACTGCTTCCAAAAAAATAATTTTTAAATAAAACAGACATAATTTTACAAGTGCATATCTTTATTAAGAGAATTTTTTTATTTTTTTTTTAAATTCCATATTAATAATAAATACAGGTTTTACTCATCAGAAAGATCAAAGGATAATATAAATAATAGATAATCCTTTCAGAAGTGGCAATGTTTACTCATTACTGCGATAATCTGATAAACAATGGAGGATGAAAACTGCTCATGGCTTTTATATCAAACATCTTAATCATATATTGTGCTGTGAAATCAATTGTATCTTAGGCTGCAGAAGATTTGTGTCGACCGCAGAGATGGTGTGAAAACGATCGCAGAGACACTTCAGCCTGTTGGTCGATGTATTAGATACAAGTAAATTAATATATGCATATATATGACATTACTGATTGTACTTCATGGTGCTCATATATGTATGATTTACATAATGATTGTAGTGCTCTGTAAATGTATGTGATCGCGATATGTCTAGTTTTCAGTATATATTTTAATAAACCATGAATGTTCATTTTTCACATATTTTGTTGTCTGAGTTTCACTTAATAATGATAGGAGATTTCGGGGAGGAGAAATTCCTTGTTTTCAGGGGGACTATAGCCGGGGGAAATCTTTCAGGGGAAGTTTTTGCGGTGGGGGGACTTTTTCGTACCCCGTGGTTCATACATGTGTACATCATGTTAGTACATGAGACAACATAAACAATGCCTACAATAGCCAAGACTGGATACAACAATGTGTCTAGACTGACCTTTTCAGCTGCACAAAAGTTTGGACAATAGCAACCGACATGAAGTATCTACCTAAAACTGGTCAATGGAAGCCAGACCTTACAATTATGCATGCATGTTCATTCTTTGACCAAGTTCACCTCAAGGCTTTCAGAAGATACAGTATCAGTCCAATTAACAAGCTTCAAATTTAATCAAGGTCATTGCCTTGGATGCCCTACCTACTGACTTCAAAGCTCCTTGCTAATTTACAAGTAATTTTATGCCAGCTACAAGCCTTAGTGCCCTCAGTTGCACCAAATTGGCTTTGCCCTCAAATTTCTCAAATTTGAAGCCTGAATTGAGAAAATGGAACTCTCTTCAACATTCCCTAGTACTACTGATTAGGTCATGTTACCTTGTCAAAGAAATCTCATCCTCGCGAGCCAGTGTATCAATCGATAGGTTACAATCGATACACTGGCTTGGTTAGTTACCGATAGCCGTTCGGGAGATAAATAGCTCGAGGTGTTACCACTGAGCCAAACCAATCAGTAAGCGCGCTAAAGCAGTTCATCAGGTCAATCCGCAGCTTTGAGTTTGACTGGTTTGAATTTCATCGCCGGCCAGATTACCTTTGAAATCGACATCGGGTGTCAAAGCGAAAACCTCAGGCTTCAGATACCGACGCGCAAATTCAAAACAAACGCTGGGGATGAAATACACGAGATTGTGTAATAGATGCAATGACTCAAGAACTCATCCCAATCACCAAAAAGGTCCAGGTAAACCCTCTGCGAGGATTTAGGGATTACCTGGACTTGTGAAGATGAGAAATCTTTGCTCGGGTGAAGTTTAGCCTTCAAAATCCTATAATATGCGGTAACATTCAGGGCAATCCCACTTGACTGAATGGAGACTACTTCAATGCAGGGGACATCAATATCTTATATCTGTTTATCACTTCCCTAGTATTACCTTCAGGTAATTGATTTCTCCGGTTGTATGAAAAACACTGTTTGTTCCTTGAAAACTATTCATCATGCATGTCATGGGGTTTTGAAATTTGGCATTGTCGTGTTGAACTACATTTGCATGTCGGTATGGAAAATAGCAGTCATTCAGTTTTCCAAATGATTTCTAATTGTTGATATATTATTGCAGTCATCACATTTCATCCAAATTTGTTTAATAGAAAAACCCCAATTCAAGAAATTCCACCAAAAAAATAAAAATGAAATAAACCTAAATTCTAATAAATCAGGTATTGTCACTTCTTGAAGGTGTGGACCACATGTACATGTATTACTTAACAAAAATAAAATAATATCGTGTGGAAAATTTGATGCCCATACAATTATTGAAATTGAGTTTATACTTACATGTATCTGACAACCAATGAATTTACAGTACTCTTGGAAAAATAAGCTTTCATCTAAGATAACTTGTATATATATATCAATCATGTACATACATGTAGTTCCCACAATAAAGAAGACAAATGCCAGTTGGTGTGCGGAAAGTCAACTATGTCAACATTTTTTTCTGGGGGAGTTTATTTGTTGTTAGGATATTGATCTAGATTTCTGGATGATTTTATCTGTTGTCAGGATATTGATGTACATGTAGATTTCTGGATGATTTTATCTGTTGTCAGGATACTGCTGTACATGTAGATGTCTGGATGATTTTATCTGTTGTCAGGATACTGCTGTACATGTAGATGTCTGGATGATTTTATCTGTTGTCAGGATACTGCTGTACATGTAGATGTCTGGATGATTTTATCTGTTGTCAGGATACTGCTGTACATGTAGATGTCTGGATAATTTTATCTGTTGTCAGGATACTGCTGTACATGTAGATGTCTGGATGATTTTATCTGTTGTCAGGATACTGCTGTACATGTAGATGTCTGGATGATTTTATCTGTTGTCAGGATACTGCTGTACATGTAGATGTCTTTGATTGATTTTATCTGTTGCTCGATGTTTGCCAAAGGCTGTAGATGCCCGATGATTTTATCTGTTGTCAGGATACTGCTGTACATGTAGATGTCTGGATGATTTTATCTGTTGTCAGGATACTGCTGTACATGTAGATGTCTGGATGATTTTATCTGTTGTCAGGATACTGCTGTACATGTAGATGTCTGGATAATTTTATCTGTTGTCAGGATACTGCTGTACATGTAGATGTCTGGATGATTTTATCTGTTGTCAGGATACTGCTGTACATGTAGATGTCTGGATGATTTTATCTGTTGTCAGGATACTGCTGTACATGTAGATGTCTGGATAATTTTATCTGTTGTCAGGATATCGATGTAAATGTAGATTTCTGGATGATTTTATCGGTTGTCAGGATACTGATGTACATATAGATTTCTGGATGATTTTATCTGTTGTCAGGATACTGATGTACATGTAGATTTCTGGATGAATTATCTGTTGTCAGGATACTGATGTATAGAATAGAATAGAATAGAATAGAAAAGAAGCTTTATTTATAAAAACTCGGTCAGCCATCATCTATCGATGCTCTTCCTGGGAGCCGAGTGCTATAACAATCATAATAACAAACAGTGTATAGGATATAAGAAATAGAGCTCAGATTCTAACACAATAAGGATCATGTTTTGGCAAAAACATCCTCGTAAATGTATTTAAAACATTCGTGTTTAAACACAGCCAAAGATGGACTGTTTCTGACACGGGATGGCAGAAAACTCCACACCACTGGGCCCGAGACAGAGAAGGCTCTCTTATAAAAATCTGTTCGTGAGAATGGGACATATAATTGATCTATATTTACATAGGATCTAGTAAATCGGGTTTGTCTACTTGCAGACAATATAAGCTTGTCTTTTAAATAAGTAGGAGCAGATCCGTGTAAGCTGCTGTACACCAGGACACATTCGCTGTACATTACGTGCTGTTTAAATGGAAGCCACTTTAATCGCTTGTATAAGTCGGTGGTAGAAATTTCAAAACCACAATCTAAGATTAACCGAGCAGCTCGTTTTCTTAGTACACTGTAAAAAGGAAGTATTTCGAACTACCAAAAGTGGTTGCAACTTGGCTGCATCCACTTTTGGTAGCTCAAGATACCACTATACTGGTAGTTCCAACTTCCATATAGGTGTTCAAGCTACTGGTGAAGTTTCTCAAACTACCACAATGGAAGTTTGTTCTACCATTTAAGGTATTTGGAACTACCAAAAGTGGATGCAGCCAAGTTGCAACCACATGTGGAAGTTTGAACTACCGCCTTGGTATTTCATGGGTTTTTCGAAATACTATTTGTGGAATTTTGACATTTCTGCAAGTACTGTACTGAATCTTTGTGCTTTGTTAGAAACCATTCAATCACAAGGTCTACATTGGCAATGACAAAATATATATTACATTGTTAGATAGGTTATTTCAAGGAGTAAAATATGTAGTGGTGGAATACAGGGTTCCTACCCTTTGTGAAAGACAAAATTCCAGGACATTTCCAGATTCATACAACCTTTTTCCAGGACATTTTTTAACACCTTTTATCATATTTCATTCAGGAAATTCAACAATGTACATTAGAATGAAATGAATATGTATTTCAACTATCACGTTTCATACAGATCTGACCAGATGAAAGAATAAAACCAGTTTGTCAGAAAAAAAATCCAGTAATTAATTTTGAGTTTTGAGGGGGAGATAGGATAATAAAATTCAAGGACTTTTCCAGGACTCTGTACAAATATTGTGAGAATTCAAGGATTCCCAGTCCTGGAAATTATTTTCTCAGAATTCAAGGAAATCCAAGACCAGGAGGAACCCTGAGATTAGTGAGAAAAAAAGAAATAGCGTGAGATCAAATGAAAATAAATTACATCGAAGAAACTTAAATTTTGATTAGCGATCATACAAAACAAATGTTGAATTTCATATATTGAAAAAAATTACCAATCTATTTTTTGTTGACACATTACAGCAAAATTCACAACACAGTTTTACCGATATCTCAAAAATCTCAACCGCGAACCAGAATATAAATTTACCACAAAGTTCAAGAATGTTCTCATTATAATACATTACATCATTTTGGTTCTCGAAGTGTTTTTTGAGTATCAGTAAAAATGTGCAGTCAATTTTTATGTAAAATGTCAAAACACCACAACTGACAATCTTTACATGTTTATACATACATTATTTATAGCACTGAATTGATTCTTTGTATATATGAAATACAACATTTGTTTAGTGTGATCCTTAAAATTTGGCTTCATATAGGCTTAAATTTATTGCGACCATTTTGTGATCTGATATGCTCAGAAAACTGCATGGTTTAAAATGCAAATACATTTAAATCAGCGCCATAGTCTGTGTTGTTGCCTGGACAATAAACTACATACCGCATTTCAGCAGTGTGTGTTGGGTATTAGATCTGATGGCTTCTGGTGACAGTCCTAAGAACATCTTAGTTCGTACAGGTGTTTCGATAAGGCCACTCTCAGTTGATTGTTTGATTCTCATGACATGGAATTTTAAAATACACATGCTACATGCGATAATTATTCATTACTTTAGTAATTATGGATTTACAACCCAAAGCATCTAACAATAAAGAAAATAATCTGTTCTGCAATTGATAATCTTAAATCTCTCATGTATTTTAATTATTTGACCCCAAAATATAAATGCGAGACAGTTATGAGAAACGAATAGTCAACTACTGTCACAGGGCACCATTTCAAGATCATATTGCTACCGATAAGCAGTTGCTTGCATGGATACATGGCTACTCTATTCTGTTCTTCACATTTGCTAATAATGCATCGGGGTGGAACATGAATACAGTTTGATATATTTCCAATGTCATAAAAGTGATGCATAAAAAAGCATAGTTTGACTCAAGTCTGTTTTCCTGATGTCCATTATACTCCATTCTTCTGAACCCTACTTCAACCCTCCTCCATACAGAGAGGTAATCAAAGGAACTTCGAAGATAACTGCATTTCAACCGGCCAGCAAAGAACTGCATATATCGACCCTCTAGACCACCATATTGTTTGGCTTGGAGAACTGAGAACGTTACATGCATTGTGATAAATCAGCTTTTAGGTCTGTGGTGTTGAATCATCATTTTATGCTGGTGAAAGTATTCAGAAGTTTCTTCTCTTTCTTGATCAATACTCCTAAGGCTTCGATGAGAGTTTTGAAATCACTGCAAGTAAATTTACAAGACCATGGTTACATAATTATAACAAACATTATTACAAGCTATTCCAATGATGTGGAAAATGTTGTGGACCTGTTTTAATATTTCCCAGGGTTCTATTCTAAGTGAAAGACAAAACTTCAAAGTCCATAGAAACTTTCACTGGTACCTCAGTACTGAGTCTGACTGAATACATGTAATGGGAATGTCGTGCCATTCGAACAATGCGCGGCTAGCTAAATAATATATACATGTAGCCCTCCCGAGTATGGGGGCTATAGGTCGGCCCCAGTCACCTCCAGAGAGGGTTTTAGATAATTTTATTACGAATCACCCACCTCTGAAACTTCCGTACATCTAATCTCTATCCCCTCCTGCGCACTATTTTAAAATCTTGCGCACTATTGTGAAATAGTGACGCATATATCGCCGTCTGAATTTTCCAGTCGAAAACTTCAAGTCTCTACGCGCCATGTTGGTGACGTCACGCTATATGTGTGTATGGGCCATTTGCAATTGAACATGGCGCGCGAAGTGAAAGTCGTCGACTGGAAAATTCAGACGGCGATATATTCGTTACTATTTCACAATAGTGCGCAAGATTTTAAAATAGTGCGCAGGAGGGGATAGAGATTAGATATACGACAGTTTCAGAGGTGGGTGATTCGTAATAAAATTATCTAAAACCCTCGCTGGAGGTGACTGGGGCCGACCTATAGCCCTCATACTCGGGAGGGCTATATATTATTTAGCTATGCGCGGCGAGCCCCAACAGCTAATTAATGAACAAGATTACCACTTCCGGCCCCATTCAGGCGTCTGGAATCCTTTGTTTACAACTGAAGACAGTTATTTATAAGATTGCAAGTGCCCAAGAATGCACCAACAACCGTTTTCAACAACAACAACAAAATGTTGAAATTTGACTTATACGCCACCATTAATATTTCTTATTATGTAGTAAATTTGGATGGCACACCTCCAGAAAACCCAATCCCATTATTTCGTTGCAACAAATGACCTACCTTGTTGGAAAGACTGATTTGTTCTGTCAAATTTATCGGCAATTTGAACATATGACGAGCGACTCATTTTTGAACCAGCCGACATGACAGACATTCACCACGCAGAAACTGAAAATGCCCTAAAACTCCATGGGGGTACCCGACAAAAAGCTGTCACAATGTTGCTGTCTGCAGACACTGTTCCAGCTTTTTTGTATATTTTTCTTTGTCAAAATAAAATATCACTGATCAAACACACAAACATGTATCTACTTCACCTCAGTGTGTTTGTAGCTCTAAGCTGGAGATGGGCTTCGGCTCCTACTATTGCTTCTGCTTCTGCTGTGGCTTTATATATTTGGACCAAGAACGATCGAATGAGGTACCAGGTCTCTGGAATAGAGCCGCTGTTAATTTACCAAGGCAGAGCCGTCCCCTTGGACCATGGGCTCCTGGTCCCTACATATCTCTGCCAGAGCGTCCTTGACCTTTCACACCTCTGCCATGGTGGCATTGACCTCTGTCCCATTCATACCTCTGTGATTTCTTTGGTCAAACTCACACCATGAGGCAGGGGGGAATGTCTCTCCAAACTGCCAGAATAAAAACACAGAACATTTTAGCACGGGGATTTTCACTTAGCAATAATATCAATGCCAAGTCTTATAATACTACTGTTGGGCTGAACTTCAAAATAGTAATCTAGCTCATTTTACTGTAACATTCTGCCCTGTCTCATCATATCTGGGCCAGCCTATACACAAGAATTGTCCTGTAACTTCTCCACTAGCAGCGAATCTCATTTTCGTAAATCCTCTAAAAATAATTCATCACATGAATTGAAATTTCACACAATAAAATCAGAGGATGATCAAATTTATTGAAACTGAATTTGACAAAATGGTCCAAAATCATGCGGATAATCCAGGGTAGACACTTTAGGAAGCTATTGTCTGAGTCTGTGCAGCTGAAAATGCCAAAGTCTAGACACATTGTTGTCTCGTGATCTTTACATGGAGTATGAACCTGTCCTTGTTATTTTAATTATTTTAGAGGTTTATCAAATTTAGTAAAATGACCAATTAAATTTTGTTAAAATTGATAGCTGAATTTTAATACAGTGATTGAATCATTACAGGATTTACTATAGCGAGCATCATTTTTAACTTACCTTGGCAAAGTTTCCTTTGTTCAATCTGCTGAACAATCATTGAAAGATCTCGTTAGTCATTCCTCCAGAAGCTTGTCCTTTTGCCACTCTAGTGACACTGGTGAGGTTCAATTCCCTACAAACAGAGAAACTATATTTCAACCAATTTTGAAGAACCTTCATTGCAGAATTAGTGGGGGAGAATAACTGAAGATAATGGGGCAATATAGCTAGAACTCAATACTGAATGTTTTTTTGCAACAGTTTTATTGGTATAAAATGCTGAACCCATGCTAAATTTTGTAACACTAACCGAAACACAATAATATTCATTTCCCAATTCACACAACGCGAGATAGATTGTCCCGGAAATATTAAAAATTTAGGATCATATTTGCATTTGCATAAACTGAAAACGTGTGAAAGCACCATCCCTGGGAAAACTTCTTGTGAATCCCCAGGTAATCTCCCACTAAGCCCGACCCTTGCCCGAGCTTTGGGGATGTTGGGGGGGGGGGGAGGGGGGATTTTATTTGACTTCTGCTTCTGCATTACCCAACTCCTTGCAGCAACTTCGCCCAGCTTGAAGCTATAGCCCAATTCGTAAAGGGTTTTAGACTCCCTTATTCCACTTGGGGCGTATTGGTGCAGAGAACTTCCGCTAAGTACCAAAGGCCCTCACAATTAGTTTTAGTAATTGAATATTCTATTTTTCAAGAATATTATATTTATAATGTACATGCATACAAGATCCATCGGAACTTCATGTGGAAAATATCAACAGAATTGTTTTTCAGATAGATTTTCAGGAATAGTTTATCGATATATTATTCAAATTAATTGCGGGTGCCTTTGGTAAAAGTGAAACCGAGGCGACTACTTCCCGGAAGCACCTGTTCATAGGCCTAGCTACCTCAACCTTAAAAAGTGGAAAAAGCTATAGGAAACACGAGTGCGACTAACGATCAGTCATCCAAGGCCTAGTGCCTGTGGTGTGTGTGGGGGGGGGGGAGAGGGGGTCTAAATGAGCCCCATCTATTGACCTTAAAACTAAATGACGAAGTGGTTGTAAATGCATGTATGACGTATGAATCAATTCTGAGCAATTTAAAACAACTGTATTTTAACCAGTTCCCGCACATTTGCCGCCAAAAGTTCAAGAATGTACCATGGTTGTGGTTGTTGGAACATACACGGTCAGATTAGGCGCTCAGCTGAGTGAAAAATATTTGATGAATCTTCACTGATCTCGTTAAATTTTGTATGGAAGAGATGCTTAGTCAAAACTTGTGTCACATTTGAGGATACAATACATGAAAATAGTCATACTGACGAAGATTGTTGCCGGCTATCGAGTAAATCGAGACTCGATCGCACATCACCTCACTGGTTTGGCTGCGACCGTTGCTTTTTGTCAAGATTCAAGATTCAAATTTTATTGTACAGACACCAGCAATGCAGCAGAGTACAAAACATGAAATGAAGATGACCACATTTAACAGTTGAACAGCAATATAACAATATGATCATAATACTCATAATATGACTAGAAGTATATATACATATAGTAATCTAAATACCGTATACGTACGCAAAACACTGGACCTTAAGTTTTGCTTTGTTCATTAAACCACAAAAAGATGGTAGAGCAGATTTGCCCAGTCAGTCTTGTGTCCTGGCAAGACATTATAAAAACAAACTTTTCATTATGTGTCCAGTTCGCGAATGCTGGATAAAGTGATGTAATTGCCTCAAATAATATTACCCTACTTGACGTAAATTTATTACAAAAGATCACGAAGTGAATTTCATCCTCAACAGTGAGACATGTTCACGTGCTGGTGACGAATATTGCTGACGTAACACATACACCTAGCGGATGATGCCGGCAGACGAGTTATGTCCCCTCTGAAAGCTCGTGTACATCTTGTTCGCCGTTGTACAAGAAGTAAATCCAAATGCTATCTTATTTTAAGCAAAATTGTGAGCATTCGGGACTTGATTTGAGAGGAGGCAACCATCACCACGCCTCACGCCTATGCGCATTCCCGGCATCTTACTGCTCTTTACCACGGTAGCGTACTGCATGCCGCGTGCGCTTCGGGTTTTTAACGGTACCCCGGTACATCTATAGACATTCCGGTTCATCATGTAAATGTTTCACTTGACAGTCCAGTACTGTATATGCACCTACATCACGCAATATTACGCAAGAGGGTTGACTTGAAAATACACTGAACAGTGTGTGTTAATTTGTACGACGACTAGCAACCAAATTGCTTTCTTGTACGTACCTTAATATTACTGTATAAGTTGTACGAAGTCACGCATCCGGCATCTCAAAAAACTTACTGGTGTTTCGGATACAATGTATATACCAGATTTGGTAACTCAAAATACCAGATGTGGTAGTTCGATGATTTCAATATCAAAACTACCAGATCTGGTGTTTCAAAAAACTTCTCCGGATTACAAACTTCTGAATGTAGTATTTTAAAGGTCCTATTATGGTAACTCAAGAAACTTGTGTGCTAACTACCATTTTTGGAAGCTGGAAGTTTCAAAACCAGTATCACACGTTCCAACAAGTGGTAGTTCAAACTACTTCCTCAATTCTTCCAGTGTACCTCAATTCTGTGTACATCAGAATCAGTGCACTTTCCCCAAATATTAACACAATAGTTTAGCAGTGGTTGAATAAAACAATTAAAAAACGTTACTCTTGCAGACATAGGCAAAAACATTTTAAGTTTTCTCAACAAGAATAATTTAGAAGCAATCTTCTTGCAAAACATATCAACCTGGTTTTCCCATGTAGATTTCTGATTGAGTTTTTAGAACAACATACTGTATATGTCATTTTCTGGATGAGTTGGTCTGTTATCAGGATGTTGATGTTTTTTCTGCACAAAATTAATATTTTACACATACACACTCAAATTTTATAGTAATTTTATTCCCTTATTTGATGAAAATTTGTTGAGAATTGATGAATATCACCAATACCTACCATTATATTTTTGGGTCATGAGGACATCGGTCTACCAGTGTTCATGGTGTAATCAGTAGTATATAAAAGTTAAATTCCCGCCGATTTATGCAAATGAGATGAATTTGTGGGGCAAGTGTGGGGCTCTCGACCAATCAGAAGCGAGTATTCGTCTGACCTTTGGAGATGCCCCGCCCACTTGACGATCTCTCGTCCAATCAGAAGCGAGTATTTCAAATTGACCAAAAGGCTACCTCCAACACAGGAGAGTTCCAATTTTTCCAGGTCAAAAATAGTTTGTATTCCTCCGCGGGAATGAGGTCATGTCTGGCGGTGATGCGGTCGCAGGGAAAAGCTTCCGCGGAGAAAAAGTAGTCCCTAGATAAAATGGTCCGATTGGGTCGAGTGAGGTATCAAAGTGAAGCTTATGTGAAGGGGCATCTAATGGGCTGGGTGTGGGGTTGACATAGCGGCCTTCTGCGCATGCGCGGTGGCCGAAGGGTATGAAAATAGCCGTGTTGGAGCTAGGGGAGTCCCTAATGGTCCAATGGGGTCGAGTGAGGTATCAATGTAAAGCATTCATGAAGGGGCATCTAATGGACTGGGTGTGGGGTTGAAATATCGGCCTTCTGCGCATGCGCGGTGGCCGAAGGGTATGAAAATAGCCTTTTTGGAGCTAGGGAGCCCCTAATGGTCCAATGGGGTCGAGTGAGGTATCAATGTAAAACATTCATGAAGGGGCATCTAATGGACTGGGTGTGGGGTTGAAATATCGGCATTCTGCGCATGCGCGGTGGCCCAAGGGTATGGAAATAGACGTTTTGGTAGCTAGGGGAGCCACTAATGGGCCGATGGAGTTCTATGAGGTATCCATGTGAAGCCTAGGTGAAGGGGCATCCAGTCATGGGTGGGTGCATGTAAATTTTTTCCTGAAAAAAAAAAAACGGAAAACGGACTTTATCGAAAAATCCGGGAAAATACCTATATGGGGTATGGGGGTATATAGGTCGCCGGGCTTAACGGGGCTCGCCCTGTCAATAGAGTTATCTCCCCCTAGTTCCAG
>JAVTVY010046843.1:0-24427 GCA_036873755.1 Hanleya hanleyi
TTTTTCAAAAATTTCACCGATTCGTACGGGGACACTTCCTATCATGTTCTAAATGACGAGACGAGTAAAACGAGACCTCACAACCCTACCGCAAATGTATAGAATTACGTTTCCCAGGGGGACAAACATCGGTCCTATACCCTCAGTATGGGACTATATGAGGTTATATCGTACTTTTTCAAAAATTTCACCAATTCACGGGGACACTTCCTATCATGTTCTAAATGACGAGACGTGTAAAACGAGACCCCACAACCCTACCGCAAATGTATAGAAGTACGTTTCCCAGGGGGACAAACATTGATCCTATACCCTCAGTATGGGACTATATGGGGTTCGGTGACTTTTTTCAAAAATTTCACCGATTCGCACGGGGACACTTCCTATCATGTTCTAAATGACGAGACGAGTAAAACGAGACATCACAACCCTACCGCAAATGTATAGAAGTACGTTTCCCAGGATGGTCCTATACCTCCCATACCCCATATAGGCATTTTCCCGTAATTTAGGATAAAGTCCGTATTCCGTATTTTTTCAGGAAAATTTTTACATACACCCACCCTGGAACTAGGGGAAGATAACTCTGTTGATAGACAAGCCCCGTTAAGCCCGGTGACCTATATACCCCTCATACCCCATATAGGCATTTTCCCAGGTTTTTCGATAAAGTCCGTGTTCCGTATTTTTTTTTTTCAGGAAATTTTTTACATGCAGCCACCCAGCCATCAAATACCGCTTCACCTAGGCTTCACGTTGATACCTCACTCGACCCCATTCGACCATTAGGGGCTCCCCTAGATGCCAAAACGTCTATTTTCATACCCTTGGGCCACCGCGCATGCGCAGAATGACCCTAATTCAACCCCACACCCAGTCCATCAGATGCCTCTTCATGAATGCTTCACTTTGATACCTCACTCGATCCCATTGGACCATTAGGGGCTCCCCTAGCTCCAAAAAGGCTATTTTCATGCCCTTGGGCCACCGCGCATGCGCAGAAGGCCGATATGTCAACCCCACACCCAGTCCACCAGATGCCCCTTCACGAATGCTTCACTTTGATACCTCACTCAACCCCATTGGACCATTAGGGCTCCCCTAGCTCCAAAACGTCTATTTCCATACCCTTGGGTCACCGCGCATGCGCAGAATGCCGATATTTCAACCCCACGCCCAGTCCATCAGATGCCTCTTCACGAATGCTTCACTTTGATACCTCATACGACTCCATTGGCCCATTAGGGACTCCCCTAGCTCCAAAACCGCTATTTCCATACCCTTGGGCCACCGCGCATGCGCAGAATGCCGATATTTCAACCTCACACCCAGTCCATCAGATGCCCCTTCACGAATGCTTCACATCGATACCTCACTCGACCCCATTGGTCCATTAGGGGCTTCCCCAGCTCCAAAACGTCTATTTCCATACCCTTGGGCCTCCGCGCATGCGCAGAATGCCGATAGTTCAACCCCGCGCCCAGCCCATCAGATGCCCCTTCACATATGCTTCACTTTGATACCTCACTCGACCCCATCGGTCCACTAGGGGCTCCCCTAGTTCCAAAAAGGCTATTTTCATACCCTTCGGCCACCGCGCATGCGCAGAAGGCCGATATGTCAACCCCTCACCCAGCCCATTAGATGCCCCTTCACGAATGCTTCACTTTGATACCTCACTCGACCCCATCGGTCCACTAGCGGTACCTACAGATTGCCGAACACTTCCACGAAAACCCACGGGTTTGGGACTACTTTCGGTCCGCGGAGGCAGACCGCATCACCACCAGACCGCATCACCGCGGAGAAATACATGCCCCCAAGGTCACGCCCCATTCACCCAGACCGGAAGTCACGTCATACCTGCGCCCCATTCACCTGCGCACACCGCCCCAATACCGCCACAAAACCTCCCCATTTTTTTTTCTGCGCATGCGCAGTGAGGCGCTGTGCCGCGAATTTACTCTTTGTATACTACTAATGACGAATATCATGTACAATTTAATTACACTTTTTAATTTTATATTTATTCCAACATTCATTACATATACATAATGTAGATGATAATACAGAGTAAATATGCCACACGCCTTGAAATCTGGTTAAGGTGCCACTGTTTGTATTTTACACGATAAACGGTATATAAAGGCCTGCCTGGTATATACCGAAAAATGGTATTACTTACAAAGCCATTCAAAGTTCATACAGTGTTTCGTATTCACCCGAGATTAACCAAGGACCGCTCACGACAGCGCTTTATCTTTCCAAAGTTCGCACCGATATTTATTTTATACCTTCGAAGCACCTTTCCTCGGACAGTTTGAATTTGGAAGAGAGCATGCATTCGTCCACTAAGGCAGTTTGTATCTGCGTGCGTAGGGACGAAACCTGGAACTTACATGTATTAATCAAACCGTGATTATTCTTGAACGTTAGATCATTCCGAAGATATCAAAGCGCATGGTCTTCAGAATTTGATGTTTATTTACGGTGATCAATGTTCTTCCGTGAATACAAATAAAGAAAAGGTTCTGAGGCTCGCAAAATAAAATTGGAGGGTTACAAGTTCACATTGAATAGCTACAGACAGGTAAAGATCCCAGCGTGACAGCTCGCTGTTCCCGCCGACAACATGGGTCATCCTCGCGAGCCAGTGTATCGATCGATCTGTTAGAATCGATACACTGGCTTGGTTAGTTACCCATACTAGTTTTGGATATAAATAGGTCGATAGCGTTTTCCTCTGAATCGAACCAATCAGTGAAATTATGCATAGTCTAATTCTTATTATCGAACAAAAGTTGTCTATTATTACGGAAATTAGATAGACGACAATTTGTTTCTTTAATACAATGTCACGCGGATATATATATATCTGCATGATTCACTTAAGGTGGATGTCTCATTTCAATATGTTATTGACAGTATTAGGCAAAAAAAATCCTTTTTACCTACATTTTAGAGAGGTAATTCTCTCTAACCTAGATATTAACCTCTATCTAGCTGCTTACATTATTACAATGAAGGATATATTTTGAGATAGTGCGTCAGTACAGTTATTTTCAAGCCATTTGTGAATGAACATTTTTATTCGAGCATAACATCTGATGACGCTACACCAACCTTGAAGGAAGTTCTCGCCATGAAAGTTCAGTCGTAAGTTGATTACTGGAGATATCATAGAAATTAGCGGCAAAACAAGACTTATGTTCTCTTTACAATGAGGTAGAGATCGATAATGTCTTAATAATCGCTACACCGTGTGTGTGCAGGTAGAATTCTAGGCATCATAGTAAATGTCATTAACTATACGAATCAAAAATCCCCAACATAAATTATTAATTATTTCTGTTTCGGTGAAATATTAGAATAACTATTTCGCTACTCAGCGGCCTAAATATTAGGAAAATAGCACTTTATGGTGACAATCGGTAACTTTGAAAATACTGGAAGCATGATGTTTATATTTGCACATGTATATGGTTGCGTGTTACTGGTTTGGCCACAACAATGGTATTGGAGTATAAAAGATTTACTTTTCTATAAACCACCATTGAATCTTTTGAGTCCAAGATTATAATCAGGACTCAACTTCTGGCGACACCTGACTGAACCAGAATCGGGTTGTGATGTAGATGTATTTTACAATGTTTCTAATATGTTTGACTCTCAAAACCATTAAAACCACGTTTACATATTTTAATGGAGGGAAAATTCTAGACCAGTTTGATTGGCCACCTCCAGTTTGCGATAATGGCTTTGGGTGGGATAACTTGGGTGGTATGCTGAATATTTCATATATTTGATCGGAAAGGCCAGGCTACTTAGTTTGGTGGGTCATTTCTGGTGGCGAATATTTTATATCAAATAGGTTTCTGAAGATGTGCTCAACCAGTTTACTACATGTCAGGTGCTGCCGTTTTCAGTGGTTTGTGCATCTATAAAAAAATAAACGAAAATCGGATTCTCTCCATTGTCACACGTTTAACGCCCTCTGTCCTTCGGAGAGGCACATAATCGTAGATAAACGTTTTCAAGTATAAATGTGTAAATCTTTAGTCTATGCTATGGCGGTCTGGCAAAATTAAAGGTGAACTACAAAGCCTTTGATTTTATCTGAAATATTGCTTATATACATCTTGTCTTATGTGACATAACTTTTATATGTTTTTGGGGCAAATATATTTTGCAAAATTGTACCAATAACAATATTTAAGTTATCCTGTTATAAATCCGTCTTGAAAACTTGCATCGCTTGTCTCTCTTGGTTTATAGAACGTTATAGCGGTCTCCTTCATTCAAGTTTTATTTAAATATGACATCATGCTACGTCGGATGAATGAGCGAGGACCACTATAACGTCATGACGTTCCAAAAACAACGGGAGGCAAGCGATGACGTTTTTAAAAGTTCTGGCTCTCGTTTTCTGGTGGTATAAGTTTTGACTTCTCATATACCCAAAATAAAACAATAACCCACAGAACTATTACCACACATATTTGTAACAACTATAGAAGTTCTTGTTTTATGGAATTTTAACAGATCATTGGAAAGCTTTTCAGTTCACGTTTAATATCGCATTTCTACACTTATGAAGGATTGGAGTTAGTGCGTCTGAACAGTTACTCTCAAGGTGCTCACCAATAGGCTCACGCAATAAATTAGGGCCATGTTTTCACAAACTGTAATCATTAAAAAGTAAGAATGATTTTGTTTTGTCAAATAACGCCATGTATCGTATTATTGTTGCAAGAATAAAAAGTACCACCAAACAAATTTGTGTATTTTTGATATATTGCTGAAACGCTGGATCAGTTCGGATCACTTCATCTTCATTTTATCAAGCGAATTTCTACATTCCCACTTCATCTTCATTTCATCAAGCGAATTTCTACATTCCCGCTTCGAACTTCCTTTGATATATCTGGCCCCCTTCAATGTTCAGAGAACTTATAGACACGAGACGTCACTGAATTCGAAAACATTTGAAGTTCGAAATGGGTCGAAAAAAAGCGATTGGCTGACCTAAATAGAGGATGATTTCACTCTACTCCCAATCGACGTGTACGTTCTGATTGGTTCTTCTCTCGTTTATAGGTGAATTTACACTTCGGATTTTGAACACTGAAGGGTTCAGATAAATCAAGGCAGGTTCGAAGTGGGAACGTAGAAATCGACTGGATAAAATGAAGATGGGATCACTTTGGGTAGTACTTACAGTCCCCTGAGTAGTATACAAAGAATCTTTCAAGGGGATAGCGCCTCACTGCGCATGCGCAGAACTTGGTTTGACGTCACAATTGAGGGGGATTGAGGCGGTGCGCATGGGTGAGTGGATGTGAGTGGAGGTGGGTTCAAAATGGCGGATACTTACCTCCCACTCCTGCACTGGTGAGTGGAGGTGGGTTCAAAATGGCGGATACTTACCTCCCACTCCTGCACTGGTGAGTGGAGGTGGGTTCAAAATGGCGGATACTTACCTCCCACTCCTGCACTGGTGAGTGGAGGTGGGTTCAAAATGGCGGACTGTGTCGTGGTGTGGTGGAAGGTAAATAGCCGCCATTTTGAACCCACCTCCACTCACCAGTGCAGGAGTGGGAGGTAAGTATCCGCCATTTTGAACCCACCTCCACTCACCAGTGCACTGACAAAAAAAAAGTTCCGGCAAAAAAAAAAAAAAAAATGTATTCATGCGCGGTGATGCGGTTTGGCCGTGGTTTTGGCGGTGATTCGGTCTCGGGAAAAAGCTTCCGCGGAGAAAAAGTAGTCCCTAGATAAAATGGTCCGATTGGGTCGAGTGAGGTATCAAAGTGAAGCTTATGTGAAGGGGCATCTAATGGGCTGGGTGTGGGGTTGAACTATCGGCCTTCTGCGCATGCGCGGTGGCCGAAGGGTATGAAAATAGCCGTGTTGGAGCTAGGGAAGCCCCTAAGGGTCCGATGGGGTCGAGTGAGGTATCAAAGTGAAGCTTATGTGAAGGGGCATCTAATGGGCTGGGTGTGGGGTTGAACTATCGGCATTCTGCGCATGCGCGGTGGCCGAAGGGTATGGAAATAGACGTTTTGGTGTGAAGGTGCAATGTGTCGCTGCGTTGATGCCGGAGAGTCCCATCTAAAAATAAAGTGCCCCATTTGCAGGAAGCATGTAGGAGGGGTGAAGAGAATATATCGCGCCTAAGTGTCGTATCACACTTTCAAAGGCCCTTTTCAGGGCCAACCCATCTTTCCGGAAGTGGAAACTTCTTTCAAAAGCACACAAAAATAACACCAGCCCCCATCATCCTTTTTTCAAAAAAAAAAATCTTCACACACAAGGTGAATTTTTTTTTATTTTTGAGGTAGTGGGTCGAGTGAGGTATCAAATTGAAGCTGACGTGAAATGCTTCACATTGATACCTCACTCGACCCCATTGGACCACTAGGGGCCCCCCTAACTCCAAAAAGGCTATTTTGAAGATCGATATCAACACCTTGTGTGTGAAGATTTTTTTATTTTGGAGGTAGTGGGTCGAGTGAGGTATCAAATTGAAGCTGACGTGAAATGCTTCACATTGGTACCTCACTCGACCCGATTGGACCATTAGGGGGCGCCCTAACTCCAAAAAAGCTATTTTGAAGATTGAAGATTGATATCAATCTTCAAAATAGCCTTTTTGGGGTTAGAGGCGTCCCTAATGGTCCAATCGGGTCGAGTGAGGTATCAAATTGAAGCTGACGTGAAATGCTTCACATTGATACCTCACTCGACCCCATTGGACCACTAGGGGCTGCCCTAACTCCAAAAAAGGCTATTTTGAAGATTGAAGATTGATATCAATCTTCAAAATAGCCTTTTTGGGGTTAGAGGCGTCCCTAATGGTCCAATCGGGTCGAGGGAGGTATCAAATTGAAGGTGACGTGAAGGAGCATCTGATAGACTGGGTGTGGGCTTGAATTAGGGTGATTCTGCGCATGCGCGAAGGCCGAAGGCTATGAAAATAGCCTTTTTTGGAGCTAGGAGAGCCCCTAGTGGCCCGATGGAGCCGAGTGAGGTATCAATGTGAAGGTGAGGTGAAGGGGCGTCTGATGGACTGGTGTGGGTTGAACTATCGGCATTCTGCGCATGCGCGAGAATGGAAATAGACGTTTTGGAGCTATTTGACTATTAAAAAAGGGGAAAAAGAATGAACACTAAGCATTTTTTTAATTTTCTACTATTTTTATTAACATAGAATGAACGTATTCACAAGGGTATTGAATTTAATACAATTATATCTGAGTATTGAATTTTTAATACAATTAACAGTCAAAAAAACTCTGAAATTTTTAATACAATTATACGCTCTCCAGATCAATAAATGTGTATGGTCAATGTTTTTCAACACTTGTTCTGCTCAATAGTTCGCCAACAAGACTTGTATGAATTCATCATCGTATGAAAATAGCCTTTTTGGAGCTAGGGGAGCCCCTAGTGGACCGATGGGGTCGAGTGAGGTATCAAAGTGAAGCATTCATGAAGGGGCATCTGATGGACTGGGTGTGGGGTTGAAATATCGGCATTCTGCGCATGCGCGGTGGCATGTAGCGAAAGTGGACATTTTCGGGCAGTACATGAAGGTATTTGGGATCGAGATGGGCTATTCACGGTTCGAATGGGTCCTGGAAGGTGTCATCTTGTAGTTCTCGGGGTGTACATTCCGATTTGAGGGATGTTCGCGTCATCTGTGACGTCATCGGTGACGTCATCGGTACGAGTGGTAGCGAAAGTGGACATTTTCGGGCAGTACATGAAGGTATTTGGGGTCGAGATGGGCTATTCACGGTTCGAATGCGTCCTGGAAGGTGTCATCTTGTAGTTCTCGGTGTGTACATTCCGATTTGAGGGATGTCCGCGTCATCTGTGACGTCATTGATGACGTCATCGGTACGAGTAGTAGCGAAAGTGGACATTTTGTGGGTGCGTGGGGTGAGTTTGGTGTAGAGATGGACCATCCTTAGTCCGAATGCGTCGTGTGAGGTGTCATTTTGTAGCTCTCGGGGTGTACAACCCGAATTGAGGCATGTCCGAAGCATCTGTGACGTCATCGATGACGTCATCAGTAGGAGTATTAGCGAAAGTGAGCCTTTTGGGGCAGTGCAGGAAGGTATTTGGTGTAGAGATGGACCATCCGCGTTGCGAATGCGTCGTGTGGGGTGTCATGTTGTAGCTCTCGGAGTATAGACCCCGATTTCAGGGATATTTACAGCATCTGTGACGTCATTGGTGACGTCATTAGTACAAGTTGTAGCGAAAGTGGGCATTTTTTAGCAGTGAAGGATGTTATTTGGCCTTTTGGGGCAGTGCAGGAAGGTATTTGGTGTAGAGATGGACCATCCGCGTTGCGAATGCGTCATGGGATGTGTCATGTTGTAGCTCTCGGAGTATACACCCCGATTTCAGGGATATTTACAGCATCTGTGACGTCATCGATGACGTCATTAGTACAAGTTGTAGCGAAAGTGGGCCTTTTGGGGCAGTGCAGGAAGGTATTTGGTGTAGAGATGGACCATCCGCGGTCCAAATGGACCGTGTGAGGTGTCATCTTGTAGCAACGCCCACCAACACCATTCTTAATGCTTCAACGCCCTGGTGAAATAGCTCAGAAGCTCTGATATTCCATGGAATTGTCACTAATTCTTCGAAATGCAGTGATGCCCGTCAACGCCCGTCGTTACACCTTAACACTCTAACATAACGCCATGATATAGACCAGAGAGAGAACAACAACAACAACAAGGATGACACATGAGAGAACAACAACAACAAGAAGTTTTTTTCATATAGTTTATTTTCCCCAATGTTACATCACACCCACGCTGGGGGAGCCGCGTTGGGTATATTTACAATTCAAGAAGATTCTTATCCAATCAGAGGCCACCATTTGCATGTTTCATATTCGTTCCTGTCCGTTAGATGTATTCTTGTCCAATCAGAAGTCTCCATTTCAGAAAGTGCCATCTGAACCGTTTATTCTAATCATCGTCGGACAGGCCAGGATACCGTTGAGGCAACATATCCTCAGATAGTTGTTTGCGCATTCTGAGTATCTATCAGTGCATGGGTGAATACTTTCATCCGATGGAGGTGGTGGTCAGTTTAACCACGAAGAACGCAACATTGGTCATTATCTCCACTATCCACTTGGTGTTACAATTCAAGAAGACTTGTCCAATCAGAGGCCACCATTTGCATCTGTCATATTTCAGAAAGTTCCATCTTCGGCCATGTTCGCTCTGAACCGTTTATTCTAATCACCGTCGGTCAGGCCAGGATACCGTTGAGGCAACATATCCTCAGATAGTTGTTTGCGCATTCTGAGAATCTATCAGTGCATGGGTGAATACTTTCATCCGATGGGTTGGTCGGTCAGCTTGGTCACGAAGAACGTAACATTGGTTACCCTCTCCACTTTCCACTTGGTGTTGGGGCGTTGTTGTTGGGCCCATTCCAAGGGATCCACGTTGGCCAGGTTCTCCAGCATCGTCTCTAGCGACGCCCGGTTAATGATGGTAAACGGTTGGTCAAATACCCGGATGTTACTGCTCGGGTAAAAGTATCGGACTTGATCTGTCTCCTTATGCTGCAGCACATAACCAAACGCCAGATTTAATTTGAAGGACGTTGCTTGGTCATTGAAGATGGCTTCCACGTAGCTGCCTAGACGGGCGAGGTCGGTCAGTCGAAAATTGTAGATATCTTGAATAGGGCGATGACGGTAGAAACAGTGCCGTATCATGGTCCAATGGCGCCGATAGATGTCACTCACTGGATGGGCGCCCTGTAAGAGATCGCTAGGAACATTTATGGGCTCGTCCAGAAAATGTTCGATGTTATCAGGCGTATGACTCGAAACCGTAACAGTGGGGTCCGGCTGGATATCCAGGCCCTCCTGGACCGTGGGTATAGGCAGGCTCTTCGTCATCGCATCACCAGTGGCGTTCGTCTCTCCGGGTTCATCTTCACTGGGTTTGACCTTCCGCGGTCCCTCTTTAGTGGAAAGTTGTCGCCCAAACCGTAGAGACGGGGCATGCATCAAACGTTGGTGCTTTCTAAACCGACTGGGTCGTTTGAAGAGTCGACCACAATCATTACATAGTACCGTCGCACCCGCGTGGAGTACCCTCTCATGACGCAGTAAATGATCCTTCCGGTTGAATGACCGTGCGCAGATTATACAAGTATACCGGGCATCGTTGTGGGTGGAGGCCTCGTGGCGGCGCAAGTCGTGCAGACGAGTGAATGATTTCGAGCACGTAGTACAAGTGAACATCTTGGTGGTTGACAGAGTGTCTGATGAAACGGCCAGACCGCTTCCCTTTTATAGCACGCTAGCTGGTGATCTATATTTAGCACACTCAGTTCAACTATCCCCAAGTCGAGGGCCGAGCCGTGACATCTTCGGTAACATCCGTGTCTCTTCGGTCACCTCCGTACCGTCAACGATCAACATGTAGACATATAGAGTATGTACGGCATGTTATGGTATTCATCAGTGCATGAGTGACGCATTCATCCGGTGGGAGTGGTCGGTCAGCTTGGTAACGAAAAACGTAACATTGGTCACACTCTCCAGTGTCCACTTGGTGTTGGGGCGTTGTTGTTGGGCCCATTCCAAGGGATCCACGGTGTCCAGTTTCTCCAGCATCGTCTCTAGCGACACTCGGTTAATGATGGTAAACGGTTGGTCAAATACCCGGATGTTACTGCTCGGGTAAAAATATCGGACTTGGACTGTCTCTTTATGCTGCAGCAGGTAGGTCAGACCCAGTGAAGATGAACCCGGAGAGGCGAACGCCACTGGTGATGCGATGACGAAGAGCCTGCCTATACCCACGGTCCAGGAGGGCCTGGATATCCAGCCGGACCCCACTGTTACGGTTTCGAGTCATACGCCTGATAACATCGAACATTTTCTGGACGAGCCCATAAATGTTCCTAGCGATCTCTTACAGGGTGCCCATCCAGTGAGTGACATCTATCGGCGCCATTGGACCATGATACGGCACTGTTTCTACCGTCATCGCCCTATTCAAGATATCTACAATTTTCGACTGACCGACCTCGCCCGTCTAGGCAGCTACGTGGAAGCCATCTTCAATGACCAAGCAACGTCCTTCAAATTAAATCTGGCGTTTGGTTACGTGCTGCAGCATAAGGAGACAGATCAAGTCCGATACTTTTACCCGAGCAGTAACATCCGGGTATTTGACCAACCGTTTACCATCATTAACCGGGCGTCGCTAGAGACGATGCTGGAGAACCTGGCCAGTCTCTTTATGCTGCAGCACATAACCAAACGCCAGATTCAATTTGAAGGCCGTAGTTTGATCTTTGAAGATGGCTTCTACGTAGCTACGTAGACGGGCGAGGTCGGTCAGTCGGAAATTGTAGATATCTTGAATAGGGCGATGACGGTAGAAACAGTGCCGGATCATGGGCCAATGGCGCCGATAAATGTCACTCACTGGATGGTCTTCGTGTAACAGATCGCTGGGAACATTTATGGCTTCGTCCACGAAGTGTACTTTACCCTCCACGTCGTACAAAATCTGGCCCCAGGTCTTGTCGTCGGAATTTGACTGTTGAATTAGGGCGACATCATCATCGGCCCTCGTGCGATGGGTGGGAGTTCCCCCTGTTTCGATATTGATGCCTACGGGCTCTTCTATCTGCAAACGTGGCTGCGGAACAGGGTGCCGTGTGCGTTGGTGTCGCAGCAACTGACTGGTCAGTTTGAAAAGCCGACCACATTCTTCGCATGGACGCTTGGGTACTTCATGGCGTGCACGTGTGGGGCGCTGTAAATGATCCGGGCGCTGAAACGACAGTGTACATATCGTACAGTTATACCGGGCGGTTCCTTCGTGCTTGGTAGCCTCATGGCGGCGCAAGTCGCGCAGACGAGTGAATGATTTCGAGCACGTAGTACAAGTGAACATCTTGGTGGTTGACAGAGTGTCTGATGAAACGGCCAGACCGCTTCCCTTTTATAGCACGCTAGCTGATATCATGTTCGGGCACTTCCGTGTCTCTTCGGATGTAAAAGTCCCCGCACCGCGGTGGAAACCTTTACACTGCGCGCCGGGGTCAAAGGTCAGTTCCGGTCACCTTTAGCGACGTACACCAAACAGAAGCGAGTATTTAAAATCCGTCATGAAACCTTTGCGCGCCGGGGTCAAAGGTCAGTTCCGGTCACCTTTAGCGACGTACACAAAACAGAAGCGAGTATTTAAAATCCGTCACAGAGCTCTCGTCCAATCAGAAGCGCGTATTTTGACCCGGTGCAGTATGGGACATATCCAAGATGGCGGTTCCAAAATGGCGGATCCAACATGGTGGCTCCAAAATGGCGGCGTATGAGAGCTTCTGGACATGGACCTGATAGAAGTCCGGAATGGTGGAACATTCGTAAACATTCGGGCACTTTTACATCCGGGGACTTTTACATCCGAAGAGACACGGAAGTGCCCGAACATGATATCAGCTAGCGTGCTATAAAAGGGAAGCGGTCTGGCCGTTTCATCAGACACTCTGTCAACCACCAAGATGTTCACTTGTACTACGTGCTCGAAATCGTTCACTCGTCTGCATGACTTGCGCCGCCATGAGGCTACCAAGCACGAAGGAACCGCCCGGTATAACTGTACGATATGTACACTGTCGTTTCAGCGCCCGGATCATTTACAGCGCCACACACGTGCACGCCATGAAGTACCCAAGCGTCCATGCGAAGAATGTGGTCGGCTTTTCAAACTGACCAGTCAGTTGCTGCGACACCAACGCACACGACACCCTGTTCCGCAGCCACGTTTGCAGATAGAAGAGCCCCTAGGCATCAATATCGAAACAGGGGAACTCCCACCCATCGCACGAGGGCCGATGATGATGTCGCCCTAATTCAACAGTCAAATTCCGACGACAAGACCTTGGGCCAGATTTTGTACGACGTGGAGGGTAAAGTACACTTCGTGGACGAAGCCATAAATGTTCCCAGCGATCTGTTACACGAAGACCATCCAGTGAGTGACATTTATCGGCGCCATTGGCCCATGATCCGGCACTGTTTCTACCGTCATCGCCCTATTCAAGATATCTACAATTTCCGACTGACCGACCTCGCCCGTCTACGTAGCTACGTAGAAGCCATCTTCAAAGATCAAACTACGGCCTTCAAATTGAATCTGGCGTTTGGTTATGTGCTGCAGCATAAAGAGACAGTCCAAGTCCGATATTTTTACCCGAGCAGTAACATCCGGGTATTTGACCAACCGTTTACCATCATTAACCGAGTGTCGCTAGAGACGATGCTGGAGAAACTGGACACCGTGGATCCCTTGGAATGGGCCCAACAACAACGCCCCAACACCAAGTGGACAGTGGAGAGTGTGACCAATGTTACGTTTTTCGTTACCAAGCTGACCGACCACTCCCATCGGCTGAATGCGTCACTCATGCACTGATGAATACCATAACATGCCGTACATACTCTATATGTCTACATGTTGATCGTTGACGGTACGGAGGTGACCGAAGAGACACGGATGTTACCGAAGATGTCACGGCTCGGCCCTCGACTTGGGGATAGTTGAACTGAGTGTGCTAAAAATAGATCACCAGCTAGCGTGCTATAAAAGGGAAGCGGTCTGGCCGTTTCATCAGACACTCTGTCAACCACCAAGATGTTCACTTGTACTACGTGCTCGAAATCATTCACTCGTCTGCACGACTTGCGCCGCCACGAGGCCTCCACCCACAACGATGCCCGGTATACTTGTATAATCTGCGCACGGTCATTCAATCGGAAGGATCATTTACTGCGTCATGAGAGGGTACTCCACGCGGGTGCGACGGTACTATGTAATGATTGTGGTCGACTCTTCAAACGACCCAGTCGGTTTAGACAGCACCAACGTTTGATGCATGCCCCGTCTCTACGGTTTGGGCGACAACTTTCCACTAAAGAGGAGCCGCGGAAGGTCAGACCCAGTGAAGATGAACCCGGAGAGACGAACGCCACTGGTGATGCGATGACGAAGAGCCTGCCTATACCCACGGTCCAGGAGGGCCTGGATATCCAGCCGGACCCCTCCGTTACGGTTTCGAGTCATACGCCTGACAACATCGAACATTTTCTGGACGAGCCCATAAATGTTCCTAGCGATCTCTTACAGGACGCCCAGCCAGTGAGTGACATTTATCGGCGCCACTGGTCCATGATACGGCACTGTTTCCACCGTCATCGCCCTATTCAAGATATCTACAATTTCCGACTGACCGACCTCGCCCGTCTACGCAGCTACATGGAAGCCATTTTCAATGACCAAGCTACGTCCTTCAAATTAAATCTGGCGTTTGGTTATGTGCTGCGGCATAAGGAGACAGACCAAATCCGATACTTTTACCCGAGCAGTAACATCTGGGTATTTGACCAACCGTTTACCATCATTAACCGAGTGTCGCTACAGACGATGCTGGAGAAACTGGACACCGTGGATCCCTTGAAATGGGCCCAACAACAACGCCCCAACACCAAGTGGACAGTGGAGAGGGTCACCAATGTTACGTTCTTCGTGACCAAGCTGACCGACCAACCCATCGGGTGAATGTATTCACCCAGGCACTGATAGATACTCAGAATGCACAAGCAACTATCTGAGGATATGTTGCCTCAAAGGTATCCTGGGCTGCCCGATGATGATTAGAATAAACGGTTCAAAGCGAACATGGCCGAAGATGGAACTTTCTGAAATGAAGACTTCTGATTGGACAAGAATACATCTAACGGACAGGAACGAATATGACAGATGCAAATGGTGGCCTCTGATTGGACAAGTCTTCTTGAATTGTAACACCAAGTGGATAGTGGAGATAATGACCAATGTTGCGTTCTTCGTGGTTAAACTGACCACCACCTCCATCGGATGAAAGTATTCACCCATGCACTGATAGATACTCAGAATGCGCAAACAACTATCTGAGGATATGTTGCCTCAACGGTATCCTGGCCTGCCCGACGATGATTAGAATAAACGGTTCAGATGGCACTTTCTGAAATGGAGACTTCTGATTGGACAAGAATACATCTAACGGACAGGAACGAATATGAAACATGCAAATGGTGGCCTCTGATTGGATAAGAATCTTCTTGAATTGTAAATATACCCAACGCGGCTCCCCCAGCGTGGGTATGATGTAACATTGGGGAAAATAAACTATATGAAAAAAACTTCTTGTTGTTGTTGTTCTCTCATGTGTCATCCTTGTTGTTGTTGCTGTTGTTGTTCTCTCTCTGGTCTATATCATGGCGTTATGTTAGAGTGTTAAAGTGTAACGACGGGCGTTGACGGGCATCACAGCATTTCGAAGAATTAGTGACAATTCCATGGAATATCAGAGCTTCTGAGCTATTTCACCAGGGCGTTGAAGCATTAAGAATGGTGTTGGTGGGCGTTGCTACAAGATGACACCTCACACGGTCCATTTGGACCGCGGATGGTCCATCTCTACACCAAATAACATCCTTCACTGCTAAAAAAGGCCCACTTTCGCTACAACGTGTACTAATGACGTCACCAATGACGTCACAGATGCTATAAATATCCCTGAAATCAGGGTCTATACTCCGAGAGCTACAACATGATACCCCACACGACGCATTCGCAACGCGGATGGTCCATCTCTACACAAAATACCTTCCTGCACTGCCCCAAAAGGCTCACTTTCGCTAATACTCCTACTGATGACGTCATCGATGACGTCACAGATGCTTCGGACATGCCTCAATTCGGAATGTATACACCCCGAGAGCTACAAAATGACACCTCACACGACGCATTCGGACTAAGGATGGTGCATCTCTACGCCAAACTCACCCTCACGCACCCACAAAATGTCCACTTTCGCTACTACTCGTACCGATGACGTCATCAATGACGTCACAGATGACGCGGACACCCCTCAAATCGGAATGTACACCCCGAGAACTACAAGATGACACCTTCCAGGACGCATTCGAACCGTGAATAACCCATCTCGACCCCAAATACCTTCATGTACTGCCCGAAAATGTCCACTTTCGCTACTACTCGTACCGATGACGTCACCGATGACGTCACAGATGACGCGAACATCCCTCAAATCGGAATGTACACCCCGAGAACTACAAGATGACACCTTCCAGGACGCATTCGGACCGTGAATAGCCCATCTCGACCCCAAATACCTTCATGTACTGCCCGAAAATGTCCACTTTCGCTACTACTCGTACCGATGACGTCACCGATGACGTCACAGATGGCTGCCGGACATCCCTCAAATCGGAATGTACACCCCGAGAACTACAAAGATGACACCTTCCAGGACGCATTCGAACCGTGAATGGCCCATCTCGACCCAAATACCTTCATGTACTGCCCGAAAATGGCCACTTTCGCTACTACTCGTACCGATGACGTCACCGATGACGTCACAGATGACGCGAGCATCCCTCAAATCGGAATGTACACCCCGAGAACTACAAGATGACACCTTCCAGGACGCATTCGAACCGTGATTAGCCCATCTCGACCCCAAATAACTTCCTTCACTGCCCCAAAATGGCCGCTTTACTTACTACAACCAACTGCGCATGCGCAGATTAACGCGACATGCATTCAAAAACACACCATTCTGACTCTACCCCACACAAGCTTCACTTTGACACCTCACGCGACCCATTCGAACCGTGATTAGCTCATCTCTAACCCAAACACACCCCTACATAGCACCCAAAATGTCCCCTTTCGCTACTACGGCCAGACTGCGCATGCGCAGACTATTGAACACGGACGAACCATTAGTGTAGTCAAGTGCTCCTCCACGAGCTTCAAAATAAGACCTCACTCGACCCCATTGGACCATGAGTGGCCCACCTAGACTCCAACATGTCCACCCCGTATGGGCCTATACACCCATAGCTATGCAGTATAGGCCTATGGGCCTACCCAGGCCTCGGTGACTTTTTTCAAAAATTTCACCGATTCGCTCCGCAACACTTCCTATCGTGTTCTAAATGACGAGACGAGTAAAGCGAGACCCCACAACCCTACCGCAAATGTATAGAAGTGGGTTTCCCAGTAGGATAAACATTGAACCTATACCCCAGTATGGGTCTATATGGGGCTCGGTGACTTTTTTCAAAAATTTCACCGATTCGCACGGGGACACTTCCTATCATATTCTAAATGACGAGACGAGTAAAACGAGACCCCACAACTCTACCGCAAATGCATAGAAGTACGTTTCCCAGGGGGACAAACATCGGTCCTATACCCTCAGTATGGGACTATATGAGGCTATATCGTACTTTTTCAAATATTTCACCGATTCGCACGGGTACACTTCCTATCATGTTCTAAATGACAGAGACGAGTAAACGCGACCCCACAACCCATACCGCAAATGTCGAGAAGTAGGTTTCCCAGGGGGACAAACATTGATCCTATACCTCCCATACCCCATATAGGCATTTTCACGTAATTTAGGATAAGTCCGTATTCCGTATTTTTTCAGGAAAATTTTTACATACACCCACCCTGGAACTAGGGAGAGATAACTCTATTGATAGGCAAGCCCCGTTAAGCCCGGCGACCTATATACCCCCCATACCCCATATAGGCATTTCCCCGGATTTTTCGATAAAGTCCGTGTTCCGTTTTTTTCAGGAAAAATTTTACATGCACCCACCCATGACTGGATGCCCCTTCACATAGGCTTCACATTGATACCTCATACAACTCCATCGGCCCATTAGGGGCTCCCCTAGATCCCAAAACGTCTATTTTCATACCTTTCGGCCTTCGCGCATGCGCAGAATCACCCTAATTCAAGCCCACACCCAGTCCATCAGATGCTCCTTCACGTCACCTTCAATTAGATACCTCACTCGACCCGATTGGTCCATTAGGGACGCCTCTAACTCCAAAAAAGGCTATTTTT
Source organism: Hanleya hanleyi (assembly GCA_036873755.1). NCBI lineage: Eukaryota > Metazoa > Mollusca > Polyplacophora > Lepidopleurida > Hanleyidae > Hanleya > Hanleya hanleyi. Next base: position 17,995 of record JAVTVY010046843.1, read on the forward strand.
CATGCCCTTGGCCACCGCGCATGCGCAGAAGGCCGATATGTCAACCCCACACCCAGTCCATCAGATGCCCTTCACGAATGCTTCACTTTGATCCTCACTCGACCCCATTGGACCATTAGGGGCTCCCCTAGCTCCAAAACGTCTATTTCCATACCCTTGGGTCACCGCGCATGCGCAGAATGCCGATATTTCAACCCCACGCCCAGTCCATCAGATGCCCCTTCACGAATGCTTCACTTTGATACCTCATACGATTCCATTGGCCCATTGGAGACTCCCCTAGCTCCAAAACCGCTATTTCCATACCCTTGGGCCACCGCGCATGCGCAGAATGCCGATATTTCAACCCCACACCCAGCCCATCAGATGCCCCTTCACGAATGCTTCACATCGATACCTCACTCGACCCCATTGGTCCATTAGGGGCTTCTCTAGCTCCAAAACGTCTATTTCCATACCCTTGGGCCTCCGCGCATGCGCAGAATGCCGATAGTTCAACCCCGCGCCCAGCCCATCAGATGACCCTTCATGAATGCTTCACTTTGATACCTCACTCGACCCCATCGGTCAACTAGGGGCTCCCCTAGTTCCAAAAAGGCTATTTTCATACCCTTCGGCCACCGCGCATGCGCAGAAGGCCGATATTTCAACCCCGCACCCAGCCCATCAAATGCCCCTTCACGAATGCTTCACTTTGATACCTCACTCGACCCCATCGGTCCACTAGCGGTCCCTACAGATTGCCGAACACTTCCACGAAAACCCACGGGTTTGGGACTACTTTCGGTCCGCGGAGGCAGGCCGCATCACCGCCAGACCGCATCACCGCGAAGAAATACATGTCCCCAAGGTCACGCCACATTCACCCCAACCGGAAGTGACGTCATACCTGCGCCCCATTCACCTGCGCACAACGCCCCAATACCGCCACAAATCCTGCCCATTTTTTTTTCTGCGCATGCGCAGTGAGGCGCTGGGACGTCGAAAGACTCTTTGTATACTACTCAGGACAATGGTCATAGTTATCTATTAAAAGTACAGAAGATAACCGACATATACACAGCACTCAGCATACACACTCATTCACTCATTGGTGAAATGTTAAATTTTAGACTAAAGTTCTCAGACTAATTGAACCAATGGGTAAATGAATCTGAATTCGGTCTAAGTTGATTCTCTATGATACAATGACCCTCTGAAAAGCCTAATTTTAACACAGAAGCACAGGCCCGCAAAACAAGAGTTTTTGGGGGATGTGGGCGGTGGTAGGGTGAAGTGTCGAAATATGGGGTCTCTATATATAACCCCATGCTTTTATGGATTTATATAAAGCATGGGGTTATATAGCTAAAATTCATAGCGTCTCCCTTCCCTCACCGCTATGCCGACGACAAATACATTTCCCTGGTGGTAACTCTAACATCTCTATGGCGCACTTATTATTACCTTTGCGCCCTATTGGACCTTCATTAACTTGAGAAAATGGGCCGCCATGAATAAAAATACAGAAATGGCAGACTGAATGGCCATTCGTCGGTCAAAAATTAATTACAGACGTTAAAATTATCCCTATGGAGCCTCAAAATCACCTGAAATCGAGGGTCAAGAAGATGGGCATTTCCGTCATAATAGATCCCGTGTATACAGGGGATGATGATCACAACAGCGATTATGGTATTTTTATTCATGGTGGCTCTTTTTTTCAAGTTAATGAAGGTCCAATAGGGCGCAAAGGTAATAATAAGTGCGCCATGGAGATGTTCGAATTACCACCAGGGAAATGTATTTGTCGTCGGCATAGCGGTGAGGGAAGGGAGACGCTATGAATCTTAGCTAGGGGTTATATATAGAGACCCCATATTTCGACACTTCGCCCTAATATCACCGCCCACCCAAGGGCGTAGACAAGTTGTCAGGTTTGGGGGGGCTTGAGAGGAGGAGAGTCTGAGAGGGGGTATCCCCCTCAGAGCGTAAGAATTGTTTTTGAAACTTGATGGTAAATTGGCACTCTCTGGGGGCATCTGAGCATTGTAACAACTGAACTTTGATTTATTATGCCAAAATGTCTCATAACAATGACGATCACTACACTGATAAACGTTACAAGCTGAAATGATCATTCAGTCTCGGGTTTGCACTATAATTCAAGTTAATCCTTAGACAATACTATCCTGCCCCGATAGCAGCGGAATGGCTGCAATGACGCGTGGCTGAGCACATGAGCTCTGTAGCCCCAGCAGGGACCTAATGATATCATTGGGTCCCTGCTGGGGCTAATGAGCTCTGGTACATAAATTGGGTTGCCTTTGCTATCTTTTTACTATCCTGCCCCGATAGCAGCGGAATGGCTGCATTGACGCGTGGCTGAGCACATGAGCTCTGGTTCATTAATTGGGTTGCCTTTGCTACCTTTTTAACATAGGAAATATTGTTAATCTATGATAACTGGGCTATTTCTACCTGCAGTTAGCGTAGTGGTCCTTTCTTGGAATAGTAGGAAAACTTATCAATATTTACCATATTTACACCAGTTATTAAACAGTGACTTCAGGTCTACTGTCTGTCCCGGATAATATATCTCAGACGTTTTCGGCGATATGTCTCGGACAATTTATCGGACCAATCTCACGTTCGGCTATTTCCATATTGGCGGAACTTTCTCAGCTAAAGTGAGTTCTGGGAAGATTGTTTATCGGACAGCATTGAAACTTCACACAGTAGATAAAAAATACTAAATTTATTTTCAAGTATCACCAAAATCCTTCCAGTGGTTCTCCATAAATCGCGAAAACAAAAATTAGATGGGAGAATTGTGAGTTATATTTTTGATGTCATAACGTCATGCCTGCATGTTATAACAATGGCAGATCAAAGTCATGGTGGCCCCAAAATAACATGGTATCGGTGATTTTCGTCAATTCTCAACAGATTCTAATGAAAGACAGGAATAGAATTAATGTTTTTTAGTTAATATACTGTGGGAATTTTCAATGTTGTACGATAAATTGTCTCCGAAATATCACTGAAAACGTCTGAGATTTATTATCTGGGACAGACACTAGGTTTATTTCTAGAGTTCCTGTATGAAAAGTAGTTGAGAGTTTGTATCTCTTGTTTGTGAATAAAGAAATACTGAACAAATGACCAGGATCTCAATTGAAAAACAAAACTTAATAGTGAAAAATTTACGAAAAATTATGCTCAACTGAAGTTTTTATGTTTTTCGCCCAAATAGGCCGTATTTGATTGAAATTGGAGCACACTATTCCATTCTCGGAGACGATCGCAAAAGATTTGAGCCCGAAATCGTCAGTCTATGGCTAAGGTCACTGATCAATTGCAATCTTATTTTAGGCCTGATGATAAGTTCACTTCTCATGTATTAATTGAATAATATACGTGATCTTCTATGCTATGTTAGCTTTCTTTCTCTTTCTTTCTTTCTTTCTTTCTTTTTTTTGTTTGGTTGGTGCTTTTTTTTTTTTTTTTTCCGGCCGTCAAGGATTTGGGGGGTGCTTCAGCCCCCAAGCCCCTCGTTGTCTACGCCCTTGCCACCACCCCCCCCGAAACTCTTTGTTTTGCGGGCCTGTGCACATAAGTGAATGGAAAAAAACTTCGAAAAAGGCTAGTTCAGCTCTGGTTTTAACACATAATTTGAACGGATGCACTATCTTTCACTTGGCCAAGTTGTAGAAATTTATCTCAAGTATGAGAAGATTTTTAGGAGACCTGTTACGCTACATTGAGGCCTAGGTTAAAAATCCCCCAGTTGCGCGGGTGGCGATCACGCCACTGTAATTGACAGAACAGCTGATTCTTTGCTTAGAGCCGCTGTTACTTCCGTTGTGTCTAAGAGAATGGTGATATATGCCAATTGTAGTTGGCATTTTTAGAAAAAAGTTGATCTATGCTTCAAACTTGTTCATTTTTTAGCTTATTTGAAACCGAGGTACACATTGTTATACGGAAATACACGAGTTATTCCGAGTGACGCGAAAACAATCGAATGTCTGGAGAGTGGCCACTGAACTGAACAGCAGACGTACCGAACAGCAGACGTCAAATATGCTGCCGTAGCTGAAGCATTTGTCATTATTTTTCGTTTTCTTTGAGAGATGAATGAGTTGTAAATCTATAATGATTGAATTTTGTACGAAGAAACGTATGCTAGTCATCATCATAACTTTAGTTAGGTAAGTACGCACGCACACCATTAATGATAGGCCAAAAGGAGCAAATTGTTATGGTCGCTCACACTTTGACGACACGTTTAGCCAAGTTTACATGGCTTCGTTCGTTCCTACGCCATGAATCCTTTACTGAACTTACATTTACACTCCGGGAAAACACAGTTCCGTGAGTCGTACCGCTCTATCTGGCACTAAAACAGCCCGTCCCTCTCTCTGTCGACTGTTCCGCAAATAGTTTCATTGAAGAGCTGATCCGTATGCAACACAAGCACTTGTTGTTGGTCAGTTAATATTAATTAGGCCATTGTCACTTGATTGGTTTAGCATGACCTTAATTTTTTAAATACTATAATAATTGATTATTAATTATTAAATTGCAAACCAATTGTATATGAATGTAAAGAAAATGTGTAAGTTTACTCATAAAATTTAAAAATGTAAATCCGGGATTTTGAGGCAAATAATTAAAATATTTAATTATTTGCCTTCAGAAATATAGATGAGGGCTGGTCATACTAAACAACTAATCAAGTGACAATGGCCTTATGGTATTAATATTCATATACTCTCCTCCTACTCCAGTTATACAAGGTGAGTCAGATGCAGACGACAGTTTCCCCACACGAAAACGGCAACTCACAGATTCAATAAAACTTCATCCATCCTTATTTCTTACCTCCGAACTTCAATTCATTAGTTCAAACATAATGCTCTTATGCTCTGAATGGGTGCCTTAATTGGCTGAAATAAAGTTATCTTATCATCTCCTCTGAAAATGTATTCCATGCAGTATGTGAACACATGAAAATAGTAACGAACGCTGACTTCTGAGGCTTCTCAGAAAAGGAAGGGTTGGCCACCCCCTTATCGTAATCCCTGCTTCCTATGTTCTATTGTACCGTATTAGATTGCTGACACATTGATGCATCTCGTAGCTATAAAACTGTTTGCCGAACTCAATAAAAATAGTGATTGCTATGTTGCTGATGAGTGTCCTATGGCCCCATGGAGCTTATAATTGGTCTCAAACTGTGCATGCCCTTTGAATATGAGGCGGAATGAATGAAAACTTGGCTAACAGCATATGGGTTACATGTATCGTCCAGTTTGCTAAGTAACATTAAGTGCTGTCTATCGCATTCGAGATAATTTGGTATTTGTTCTACCTCAATGAACGGATTTAGGATACCGGGTAATTTGAAATATGTGAAAGCTACGAATCCATTTCAAATAATATAAAATATGGATCCCAGTGTTCTAAGATATTTATACTTTTTTGTTTTCAGTATATCACTCATAATACTCTTCCTAGAAGGGAGATGGTCCACTTTCCATAAGCTCAAAGAGTTTCAGAAGTCTGCAAAACGAGGTAAATTAGTTAACTCGCTGAATATGTTCTAGAAACTCCAGAAAAAACATGTTTGTAGCGGCTGTGTGATGATGAACAGAGCTAAACTTGAAACAGGGGAGATAATTGTGAGCTGCATTCTTCAAAATACTTTAAATTTAAGTATTGGGATCATGTATTTAGATTCAGTATTTAGAGGTTGGTCAGTTTGGCCAGGTGTCAATATTCACAGGTTTCACTTAGAAAATGTGGTGTTTTGAAATAAGGTGATTGATGTATCAATCATTGATACAATTTGCAAAATTTATTGTTATCTAAGCCGTTTTAAAGCATGAAATTTATATTGAACCTTCTCAAAAAATGAATAACTTTGACTAGAAATGCTGTCAGATGTGACATAGCTGGTTCCTTGACAAAAATAGAAACTGATGCAGGACCATATCCAGAGCCATTTTGATACCTGTTAAAGATGTAATCAGCCTCAAAATGGATGGATTTTGTAAACTCTCCCCTGTGCGTTTTTTCAGCAGGGAAGATTACCAAAGCATCATATGTATTATATTTGATGACAGTGGGATCGTCATATACAACGACTGTAAGAATATCTTGTCAGAGAAATTTGTAACTCTGCCCGCTTCGACGGCTTTTCTGTCTCGCCATTGAGTGTGTGTTGTACGCGGAGAGGAAAATGACGTCACTGCGTGACGTATGAGTGACGTGGCGACGCTCACGAATTTGAATGCTGCACAGCTGCAGCCATGGGATAGCGTCATGGCTCATGCCTACGGTTCGGTGATGTCGCATAGCATACGTTGGTAGAATGCACCATACGTGTATACGCTTGTTGACACGGCCGTGAAAAAATAAACGGCATGCCATGCTGTTTATTTTTAAA
>JAVTVY010046844.1:0-23247 GCA_036873755.1 Hanleya hanleyi
AGTTATCAGTCTCTAGTTTCAGCCATTTATAGCCATTTAAACATACTTCAGAAGAAAATCTTGTCCAAGTATCCCAGGCACAGTTATGTCACAAATCACCACACTATGCTGATACACATTTTCTCCAAGATTCATTCCAAGTTTGACTATTCCATATATCTGAAGTTTTTCTCCATTTGCTCCCTGAATGTTACTCGATAAGCCCTGTAACACTGGCCTTGACACCTGAGGTATAGAGTTGAATACCTCCCAAGAAAGTAATGTCATTGTCGAACCACTGTCTACCAATAATTGCACAGGTTCTTTGATTCCATCTACCATAGATGAAACAAACATGCCATTGTCCCACTTTCGAATCTTATTACTCAGTTGACCTATGCGAATAGTAACTCTCTTTTCATTAGGTGTTCCTGGAAGATTTGTATCTTCACCTGTAATCTGTATTTCCCTGTTCAGTTCAGGCCTCTCCTCGCCCATCTGCCTTTGGCCTACAAGGGAGACAGGTTCTCGTTTCCCTGTGATGTAGCTGCCCTGCTTCCATCACGTGCACGTTGTGGACAAATTTTGCAATAATGGTCAGCCGCGCCACAAATAAAGCAGCTTCCATTCCCACGTTTACAAGAATTTCCTTGACTCCTGTACCTAGAAGAAGCAACATTGCCCCTATTCTCGAGTTTCTCTAGGCGATGAAGCATTTCCTGTAAGTTACTCATGTCAGCCGCTTCAGTCACATGTTCAGGCTGACTTGTTTGCATAATCCTAATTGATCCTGTTTTCTTCTTATCTACCACAAGGGCTTCATAGCGCTCGATAACATCTACAGCTTCTGCTATGGTCCTGCATGATTTATCGAAACATCTACATTTCATCTCAACAGGTATGCTTTTGTACAACTGATTCAGTGCTAATGCCTCTTGTGCTGGAGTACCGAGGTCAGAGTAGGCTTTTTGAGCCATTTGACGCAAGTCGTCACCCAAAGTTGAGATTGTTTCATCTGGTTGGCGAACTCTGCTCTCAAGTTTTGTTAACCACCTGTTTTGTTGGCGGCTACTGCCAAAGCGTTGTTCGAGTTTTCTAGCCAACACTGAGAATGATCGTTTTTCATCTTCCCTAAGTCCAATGTAGAATGTCCTTGCTGGCCCCCTTAAACTGGCGGCAAGGGAGAGAACTTTTTCTCGTGGTGTCCACAACCCTAACTCAGCGCAGTCCATGAAATGGGAATAGTACTCTGCCCAGTCATGTTTTCCATCATACGGCTCTGGCTTAATCTTTATAAGCGAGTGACGTTCACTTCTCACTGGGGAGAAATCGCCATACCCATGGTCACGTGACACACTGGGCCTATGTCTAAATGCAAGATCTGGTAAATCCTGCTTTCTGCTCCTACTGGCCCTTTGCTCTCGTTTTTCCACTACTCCCTCATCAGGTACATCATCCAAAGATGCAATTGATTCCTGGTATTCCTCTTCCCCGGAACTGTCTGGATTATTCTGTTCACCTAATACAGCCTCCTCTCTACATTGAATAATTATTTCAGGGTCCGGACGTGTTGCCATATTTGCTCGAAACTGCTATATGTTTAGCCTCGTTATTTATGTGGATAAATTTTCCCACCCTCGTTGTTGAATAAAATAAAATTTACCACCACACTCACAGCCTATTCGTATCACTGGATGTTAATTATATTAACATCCCACTTCTGACACCAGTGTAAGCTTCAGCCGTCTTCCAGATAATCGTACACCCCGTAAGAATCCACACAAGTCGTGAGTGAAGTGCAATAATAATAATAAACTGGTTTTATTCTTGTATATTCTGTATCCACATGATCCAGTATAAATCAGCAAATGAAATCTCATTCGATGGCGATGGTATAACAACTAGTATGGATTTGAACAATGGTATAACAGGGGTACTCCAGTATCAGCCTATATCAATAGCTTAATATGATACAGGTTATAGGCCAGGCTGTGAGTATGGTGGGATATGGCAGCCAAATATACAATACATGTACATCCATATATAATCCTTCAGTGTAAAGTATACAGATTGTAATGCCCCATACTTTATTATGTCCAGATCTATTCTGTATAAAATGAATGCTATAGTATGGGAGCACACCTTTTCAATTGTACGTGTTCACACGTCGACGGCTGACTGTCATATGCCAAATATACTGGAGCGGACGTATTTATACCCTCTGGTCACGTGACCTATGCGGACCAGTACTGCACTAACATGGCTTATATCTAATAAACAGTTAACCAACAGACATAGAAACTACTTATTTATGCAACCATATACTCCAAATTTTCAGGATTAATAATTAACTTTACATGAAAAAGGCACAATATTTGTAGCTGAGGCAAAATAGGTAGCTGCAACCCAGTAGCCATTGATAATAGCTGTGATGAGATCGGTTCACCCATACCACGATGTTCAATCGTTTATTCCTAAATAACTATGCCAATTTCAGTCACCAAACATGTTAATTTAGAAAGAAGAATTATTATAGATTTTATAATAGTAACGAACAACACTAACCCCAATGTGAATTTCTCAAGCTGAGGTGAAATATATAAGTGGACCGAACAATTTCTTGTCGAAGCCGACTCGACACGAAGTGCAAAGCGGTCAACACAAAGAAAATAGTTCCTCACAATACTCCGGTAAAACAGTGTATTTAACGACTAGAACAGCCGCAGAAATATCAAAAACATTATATGAATGACTTATTGTCATCAGAATCAAACAATTAACATTACACATTGTGAACACTAGAAATTCTGCATACTAGGTGGCCGTGACATAGGCCCCGTAATATAAAGTTTGGAAACACAATGGCGACCTTGGGCGAGGAGAGAGATAAATTGTCAGGGAAACTACAGAGGTTACGCGGCAGATCAGATCACCATATTAAATAATCTAAGGTATTTATATATCAGTGTCACTGTTTGTGGTTCGATAGTCCCATTTTACATCGCGAAAAAGTCGCATTGTCACTCCAGCAAAACGGGAGGGTAAAGCCTTGTGAAGTGAACAACAACAACATGAACGATAATGTACACATGTCCTAATATATCAGGATACGGGTATCACAATATTATACTCCTGAAATAAAATATGGTTCGTGCAAAAGCTTTAGGGTAAATCATATGATGTGGAATAGAATGATTTGATTGCAAAATTGAAGGAAATAGTGTCCTTCATAAAAGGCGACACAGAATTCAACACTAACAGAGGTTCAGTACTGCGGGAACCCCCGCCGGTTATTTCATATACCACCTGAAATAAAACACTGGGCATACATTCAAAGTTTTGATAATCATATGATGTGGAATAGCATGATTTGATAGCAAAATTGAAGGAAATAGTGTCCTTCATAAAAGGCGACACAGAATTCAACACTAACAGAGGTTCAGTACTGCGGGAACCCCCGCCGGTTATTTCATATTTTACTTCTGAAATAAAATAATGTCATCAACCTATTAGTAATTATTATAGAGGAACATATTGTAGATGATTCGGCATGTGCGTGTGTATAAACAATTTACACTGCATCTCATAGCTTACGTAGGTTTAGCATCACATGAGGCTGAGATGCTGTGTAACATTTGGTGCCCCAGGGTTGGGGCATCCTCCCGAGGGTAGTGCATAGGTTTAATAAGTCTAGCATCATATAATCTCCCGGAATATATGAGAATTGGGGGGTGAGAGGGGGGGGGGGGGCGGGCTTAGTTCAGGACAAGAAACTGTGAACAGGAACAATTTCCCAAGCCCAAAACAACTTTTTGAACAGGGACACGGACATCCACAGACATCATTTAGATCCCTATATTGAGCTTTTCGCAGCTAAAACTATATTTTCATTTTTTCAGGAATTTCTTTCCGGAAATAAAGTTTTGACTTTGCCGCCAGGTGTCGCCACCTATAGGTGGATCATCACAAAAAACAACAACAGTCACATGGTCCTGTTACTTGTACCTCCTACCTAGATTTGGCACTGAGATGTTCTTGAATTAAAGTATCTTTGTCAGTGGCTTTAAATCTCCAAGGCCACTGTCTCTGTATAATTCGTTTGAAGGAGAAATGTTTATACCTGTACATGTTTCAGGGCCTAAAATCACCATACTGTACACAATTGAATGGCCTGGCTGTAAACCAGGAATTTGTTGCCCAAATCTACACCTGCTCTTGCTATGCCTTATCTCCCTTTAGGAAGATCCTACAAATAGTTAAAAACGAAAAGTTGTCTCCCTTTAGGGAGCTCTCTCAGCCCAGCTAGGTTACTTAAGCTCTGCCCAATCCATAATCTTCCTCTTTCTCTATTTGTACCTCCTCGAGTGTGGTGCATATCAGGAAGGGTCCTATAGAGTGCTGGTTTGGTTGTTGTTGGTTTGACCTTCGGTTGTACCTTTGCTAAACTTGTATTTTTCTCTTGCTGTATTTCTTAGACATTATGTCTGAGATATCTGTCCCTGTAAATTCTAATTCATGCCGTTCGTGTCGGCAGTTTTGGTCTAGTTGGATGCTCACACGAAAGGTCACCTTTGTTACCGTCAGCCACGTGTTTAGAGTGTCTAAGTTGGGATGTTACTGCCTGGAGGTTTATGTCCAGGCTTGACGAGAGTATTTATTACGGGTTACGGTAGACCCTGCTCTATCTGCGGACGAAAGACGCCAAAATGAAATTGCTCTTGTCGGAGATTTCAAAATTTTAACTATGATCTTTCTGGTTTCTTGTTTGGATTTATCACATAAATTTAGTCCAGCCAGATTCTATTGGAATCCCTGTCAGTGGGACTGTTTGTACGTTAGGATAATGTTAAATCCCAGACAGTTTAGAACCGGTTGGTAAAGTTTTGTCTGGCGCGTTTGTGCACAAACCCGTTTCTTTGTTTGGACAACAAAGGATTCTGTCCAAAGCCCGGCTTTCTCGACCGCTCTTTGTTATCGGGAACGTGATCTGTCCAGAGTACAGTGTGTAAGCCTGACCGGCTGGGATATTTTTATGATGTTGAATCTGTACGAAAATGAACAAAGATTTTTGCTTCACGGAATAGAAATGCTTCAACGTACTATAACTTCGTAGAATTACAAGTTTCTGCAGGGAATTTGCAGACCTTCATTTTTCGTTGTTGTTGTTCTTCTTGTGTTTCGTACTTTTCCAGTTTTTGATAGTTTACTTCTATGCATACAGTTCATTGTTCCTACCAAAACTTAGTCTCTTGTTATATCAAGTGTTATTCTGTTTATTTGATATCATGTGGTCAAGAGAGAACTTGCAGAGGTTTTTCTCTGTCTTTTATTCTTACGTTGTTGTTGTTGTTGTTGCGTTTGTCTTCGTCGCCACAAGTCAAAGCTATACACTACGACTCTTTGTTACATTTTAATGAGCTACCTTATTACTCTCTTTGTGTAATCAAGGGTGTGTTGAACACGAAAAGAGATCACGAGATTGTTTATTAAGAAATTGTGCTATTCTTTGGAACACATATTTCTGTTAGTAAATATTGCATTGTGATATATTTATTTTTCACAACCAAATTTTCCCATCGGTATACTGAATTAGACTTACAATTCAAATTGGGTTGAGCTTTAATTTTATTTTCTTCTTTCTGAGAAATTATTATTTAGCTTGAGTGTGAGTTTATTTCTCCGAGAAGTCTTTAGAATTGCTCTCGTTCGACGACACGTAGGGTGTTTATTGATCTTTCCCTAGTCTGTTGGCCGGGCAAAGATCAAGCCTGAAGTTTCTCAATCATCTGCTTGGGACAGCATAAGACTGTTCCATCGGGCGGTCTTCTTGTACTTCGTAAGTTACTTTTGTCCGAGTATGATTACCGGTTACAGCCTTGTAAGAAGAACGACAGACTGCTCCTTAGCAATGTTCTTTGCCGTTTTTCTCCTCGACAGCTTTGTCCAAACATCTTTTGGTCTACAGCATTTGTTTGATCTTAATTTTTATTCTGGATGATAATTTCATCTATTCCATTTGAGGACTTATGTGTAGTTTAGACCTCTAATTGGGGGGCGAGTCTTGATTGAACATAATGTTCTTGTTTGGTGAATTCAAATTGTGAAATTTAATGACCTTAGTTCATCTAACAGCGAGAGACATCAAAATGTAATTGCTCTCTTCGGGGAATTTTAAATTTTATTGAAGATCTTCCTAGTTTACGTTGAAAGTTTCTTTGTGTTGATGTCGGGGTTGTTACTACCAGGCGGAGTTACGCCCACGATTAACGCTAGGAACAATGAATGTGTTCATCTCCTCCGCGTTTCAAATCTCATTACAGTTTCACATACTACGGCTGTTTTGTTCGGACTCCACTGTGACTTTTCGAGTTTCGGGTTTACAGTTTTCGGATTCAACTTCAGTTGTTTTTCCTTCTACATCGTTCTTGTTCGCCATAACGTCGTTCCTGTTCACCTCAATGTCGTTTCTCGTACATTTATAAGGTTGTACCCTGCTCCATTGTGAGCGTATATGTACAATAAATTGAACTGATTTGAAAGAAGTTGGGAAAAATCACTACGCCGTTTCTCACGCAACGCCTTTCTCGTTTCGCTTTACGTCGTTCTGTTACACCTCAACGACGTTCCATTACGCTGTCACGTTGTTCTCATACACCTGTACGTCGTTCTCATGCGACTGTTCGTCGTTCGCCTCAACATCGTTCCGTACGTTAGCACGTCGGTCATATTGTCTGTTCGTCGTTTGTCGTACCTCAACCGTTTTCCCGTACGTCGGCACGTCGTTCTCGTACATCTGTTAGACGTTCCCGTACGCAATAACACCGTTCACCACGTCGTTCTTTTATACCTCCTTATCAGGGTCGCCAAGTTCGACAGTCCCGATCTCCATTTCTAGATCTTTCTCTTGATTGTCATAGAGGCTTCGACGTTTGTTTGCCTGCACGTCTCTCGATTTTGGTGTTTTTCGTAAAAGACAATTCGGTTGATGCGTCTTCATTATCGCTTGGTTGACCGCCATCGGTTTGCGAGATGCATATCTTCTTATACCCATTCATCCTCGTTTTTGGCGTTTCCTACGATTCACCATCGACGGTCGTCGGTTTGAGTGGCAAGTCCTCCCGTTCGGAGTCAACATCGCCCTTGTATCACTGCTCTAGTTTTGGCGTTTTTCTCCATCTCGGGGCTTTCACATCGAGGTTTATTTAGGTTCGTCGTTACTTTGGGGGCAGTTTTTCGACTGTCTCCATCAAGTGCTTCGTCCCCGTATAGACCGTTGGACCAGTTTTTAGACGTTGGCATTATAGTTGTTTGTCATCAACTCATAGGGCTATTCATTTCTACGCAGGACCTTACTCGTTACGGTCGTCTCCTAGTTCGGTCACTGCAGTGCCATCTGTCTTATTTACAGACGTCATCCCTCAGTCCATTAGTGCTGGTATTGACGTCTCTACATCCACATCTGATTTGGTGGCAGTCCCGCCACATCGTCATGCGGGGTGTTCCTTTCCGATTTCCATCTCCGGATCACCATCTCTACACCGATGCTTCCGAGACCCGTTGGGGAGGCCATCTGGACGGACTGGAGGTGTCCGGCAGATAGTCTAGGTTGGATGCCAGACTTCACATCAACCTTCTGGAAATGAAGGCAGTCATCCTAGCAGTTCAGCATTGGAGTTGGCGTCTCGTGAATTCGTCCATTCTCATCGCTACGGACAACTCTACTGTCAGTGCTCACATCAACAAGATGGGTACCACCCGATCTTTGTCAATGTTTCGTCTGGTGTGGGATCTTTATGAATGCGCTCTCATTCATCTCTGTCATCTCAATGCTCGCCATGTTCCGGGTCGGCTCTTTGTTTTAGCGGACCATCTTTCTCGCCCCGACACCGTGCTTCAGATCGAATGGCCTTCTTCCGGAGGTCTTCCGCCAGATCTGCAGCATCTGGGAGACCACCCTTGATTGACTTGTTCGCGACGAGGAACTATGCACAGTTCGCCCTCTTCGTCTGTCCGATTCCGTACCCTCAAGTTTTCGCATCGACGCCCTTTCAATCAACTGGGACTACTTCCTGGCTTATGCCTACCTACCCATGGCCTGTTTCAGGAAGTTATTCTTTAGATTACTCAGCACGACTGCGTCATTCTGCTCGTGTTTCCGTGGTGGCCTCGTCGTCAGTGGTTTCCGGTACTGGTTCCATTTCTCACTGCTCCGCCACGTCGTTTTCCAGTTTGGCCCAGCCTGTTGCGTCAACCTCACGGGATAATACATCACAACCCGCGGTGGCTCAACTCACACGTCTGCAGACTATCCAGAGTGCACTTACAGTCCAAGGATTTTCAGCAGAAGTTGCACAGACGATGGTTTCAGCCAATTAATCGATCTTCCACATCGCAGTTCTATCAATGGGCCTATATCGCCTCCTGGCCTACATCGTGATAAGAAGTTTCAAATCAGCGCCATTGAGGGGTACCGGTCTGCTTTGGCTAGGGTTTTACGTCTTTCAACCGGCATCAACATTAGTCTGAATGACAATATCTCTGCTCTCCTACCTGCTTTCGCCTTACAGTCTCGCCGTACTCGCCAGCTGTTACTGAAGTGGGATTTTGGTGTGGTTCTTAGTGCCCTGCTTCGTCCGCCCTTCGAACCATTACAGTCCGCCTCTATTAAGCTGTTTCCCTCAAGACTGATTTTCCTGGCAGCTTTCGCTTTGGCGTCTAGAGTTTCCGAGTTTCACGCTCTGGTAAGGTCGTCTTGACCTGGACGGCAAATTGGTCTCACATTTCCTTTCGTCCCGTCCCTGAGTTCATCGCTAAGAATGAGGCTGTGCATCAAGGTCCTTGTGCTCAACGTTTGTACTCCAACCCTGCTTTATCAGACTTTGTTCGTGACCTTGAGGACGACATCCTGTTATGCCCTGTATGAGCCATACGTCACTATCTCACTCGTACCGTCTCTGGTCGGGGTTCTCTTCGTCTATTATTCGTGTCTCTTCAGCCAACTGCAGTGCGTGACATTACCAAGAATACTATTGCTTCTTGGTTGAAGAAGACCATTACGTGGACATATCAACTTGCCATTGACGCTCCCCCACTTCTGACCTCTGCTTCTTTCCATGGAATTCGTGCCATCGCTACATCATGGCCTTTATGGAAGAACCTATCCCTTCATGACATTGTCCAGTCTTGTGCATGAAGTGCCAATTCAACCGTTTTCTATCTGAGAGTTATGTCAGTACAATCAGATAGAGTGACCACGCTTGGGCCGCTGGTGGCTGCCCAGCACGTGGTCCAGTAACTCCCAAAAAGAGGGGGGGGGGGGGTTACCTTCGTTCAGCGCAGCAAGTCAGTCAATCAGCCAGCTTGCTGCATCATCACATCTAATCAGCCATTTCATATGTCCACCATATTACATGATCACCTCAATAGGTCAGTCAGTCAGCCAACTTACAAGACCCGTCTCATCGGTGAGTATGCATGGTTTAGGCAGGGTTGTTACTGGTTTTACTCTATTTACACCCACTGCGTCTCTACGACCTGGGTTTTTCCTTCTATTGAGTATTGTGTACCACATTTACAATCAAGTTTTTGATCTTAATCCACGAGTACCCTCAGCGTCTTCGACCCGGGTTCTCTTTGGGTGAGTTTTAGTGTGCTGTAAGCCTATACAGTCAGCCAGCTTACGGCATCATCACAGCTAATCACATGTCCTCCTTATTACATGATCACCTCAACAGGTCAGCCTGTTGCCAACTCACAAGACATCTTTCAAGACCTGACACAAGGGTGAGTATTGGTTTTTTGGTATACTTTGTGTCAGTTTCAAGTTTAAAGTACAGAGAGTTTGGTGCATGAGGGCAATTATGACCAACTTACTAGATCATCTCAAGAGAGGCAGCTGCTGTCAACTCACAAGTCATCTTGCAAGAACTGACACATTCGTGAGGACTACTTTCAGGTTTACCAGTGTCAGCAACAGGGACTAAAGTACAGAGAGTTGACGTAAGACGGTTTGTGGACTAAAGAGTGGTATAAGATGGGCACCTTGTATGCAATGTTGGCGGGACAAACATGACCACTTCTCGTCATACACTGATTACCACTCGAATACTCACAGCGCCACCGGCCCGAGTTCCTTCGTTGGGGGTAAAATTGTGCACCACATCCACGATCACGGCTACATGGATGAGTACATTCAACTATCTATTATGATTACTCCATGACTACCCACAGCGTCACCGACCAGGGTCCCTCTTGTCGAGTACTTAGTCCATGAGCTAGACCACTTACTGGTACCATCTTGAGGGGCAAAACGTCATGGTGATTTTCATGTTAGATTATATATGTAGAGTACAAAAAATCATGCTGGCCATGCCCGGTCGGCAGCTTAGTGTCACAAAGTGGGTCAATCCAAGATGGCGGCAAATAGTTGCTATATGTAATAGACCCAATTTTTACTGATGGTTTTCAAATTGAACATATTGGTCGCAGCTTGAAGGGAGGTCGGGATGGGCACATTTATGTGATAGCAGGTTTGATTTGATAAAAAATATTGAACATTGTTTATAAATGTCTTATATGTGTGGCTCAAATCTACACCTGCTATCACTGATGCCAGACTCCCAACAGTGGTGGTTGGGACGCCGAACCTGTAGTTCCCGGATCAAGATGCAGCGTAAGCCACCTGTGATGATCTAGATCTGGTAACCTGAAAACACTCTTAGAGATTTCCCCTGTCGTGAGAGAAGCGTAGGGATGTCAAAGAGCAACCAATAAGACGGCGGCGAAGAAGGGGGGGGGGGGCC
Source organism: Hanleya hanleyi (assembly GCA_036873755.1). Lineage (NCBI taxonomy): Eukaryota > Metazoa > Mollusca > Polyplacophora > Lepidopleurida > Hanleyidae > Hanleya > Hanleya hanleyi. Next base: position 10,782 of record JAVTVY010046844.1, read on the forward strand.
GTAAATATCGAACCCAGGCCGACTGCTGGGGAACTAGTAGATCATGTTGTTGTAGCCGTCTTGACCGCTCTGTCAAATCACTCCGCCTCCGGCATGGCTGTTAGTGATACTTACCTCAGGCTTGGGAATTGCTTGCTGGTCTTGACTGTGGTGTTGTTCGCCCCCCCCCCCTTTGTTTACGAGAGGGCTAGTGGACTATGCGCTGGGCTGCTACTACAGGTCCCAGTGATGTCACCCTGTCAGTCTGGACGAGATGTCTCGTAAATAGAAGCTGGTAAAAGTCGAGTTGGCTGTGCCTGCGCAGGACTGGACTATATCATCTGACGATAGGTTCCCCCACAGGTGCCAGGAAATCGTGCGACGATACTGATGCTAGTAGAGAAGGGCATCCATTGCAAGTTGATACGCCTCGTGAATCATCTTCAGTCAGGGTGCTATCATATACTTGGTAACATCGGATGTCACCGTCCAGTATAGTGATAGATATAATAGGCGTCTGAATCCCCTTGCTGGATCTGTGCAAAGTAGATAAAGGCGGATGGCTCTACTTGATAGAGAAAGGGCTAATCTTCCAATCCGTTGGCGGAGTCCGAAAGTGCCGGAATCGAGTATAGGTGTTGTTCACAAAGGCCAAAACGAGTAGGCTCATTCCTTGTTGGAATTCCGGGACCGGGCGGAAGAATGTTCTGAACCAACCCTCCGCTCCGGTGTGGGACTTCCTCTCCAAAGCGTGCCATTCAGATATCCCTGTTCCTAAGGTGAAGACCGCGAGTAAGGCTGTAAGATAGTGTTTTCACTGGACTTGGCTGTAGAAAGTTTGAATGAAAACCTAAATAACGCTCTCAGGACGACCGCAAAGGTTCCACCTGTTTGTGTTCGTCGAGGTTGTAATGCGGTAGCTCGGAGTAGTGCAGAAATCTGACGGATGTCCACCGTCGCGGACAAGCGTAACACCTTGGCTGGGGTTGATCTGTATCTTTCGATGGCTCTAGCTAATGTTCACACTCTGTAGATTTCAGTGGTACTGATCTGAAACTTCTTTCCAGATGTAGATGGAGTAGAAATCTGCTACTACCAAAGTAGAGGCAGCAACGGGATGGATTCCTCGAGACAGGCACTTGAATAAAACCACTTCGACTGGTACAGTTGAGGTGTGGAAGATCGGTTAGCTGATACCGTAGTTTCCGCAACTGTTCCAGATGAAAAATATCTCCAGGGGTCAAAATGTTCCAAATTTCCCGGTCATCCTCAACTGAGGTCATTCCAGTGAGATTGAGGTCATCCATTACCTTCAACCTGTAATCTTAATGGAGTGTTTCATTTTTTTTTTTTTTACTGCTGCCAAATGCCATTTTCAGGTCGTAAAGTTGAAAGGGGAAAAAAAACAAAACAAACAGAAAAACAGTTGAGAATATTATCTTGCACATCCTCATGCCGGCATAATATTATAATACAAGATCATTTTCTCTTGGGGTTATGGTGTTGTATCAAAATGTAATAGGTGGACATAGAATTGTCAATTTCAAGACAAACCTCACAGGACGTTTTGTTACTTTCATTATCAAAATGTAACCAGGAATGAAGATCTGTTTTGTCTTCATGAATCTTGAAAGTGATAAACTTTCATTGAAGTACTGGTCGTTTTGTGCATCACTCCAACTAGACAATTGCCACGGAAAGTTCGTGTTGTTGTTGATGTTGTAAGAGAAAGTGCATGAGTGGAATTGTTCCTAGGGAACTAATGCTGGCATAGCCTGAAGTTAGGAAAGGAAGGGAGGTCACTCGTGGCGACAGTGTATCCGCATAGGACCATTTCACACCAGCATCCACACAAGTAGCAAACATGGCCGACCGGCAGCGAAGTTGGGCTGTCAGCGGGAAAGATGAACAAACATTTTTAACAATTCTGCCAAATCCATGATATTGACAGTTTGTTTCTACAGAAGCCAATTTTTTGTGATCGTCAGGAGGACGACCTGGGCTTCAATTTTACTCGTCAGCAGATTTTTCTGGTCGTAAAAACGAGTGAACGACCGAACATTTTGACCCCTGATCTCTGTGAGGTAGTCTCGCTGAACTGCGATGCAGTCACAGTGGTACGATGAGAATTATGACGCAGTCATGCTGTTTGATCTTTAGAGGAACTTCCTGTATCATGGCGATTGGCAGGAAGGCATAGGCCAGGGAGTTGTCTCACTTGATCAATGAGGCGTCGATGGCCAGGATTTGCAGATCTATGATGAAGCTGACGAAGAGTTGTAGTTCTGCCTTGGCTCTTGTCGCAAACACGTCTCTCAGAGGTTATCCCCAACGATGGAAATCTATTGGAATACCTCTTTGTGGGGCACCACTTCATCCGGATGGTCTTGTCTGGACGGGATAAGTTATCTTCGATGATAGGATAGCCTGTCCGCTGTCCGTCATCCTGGTGTGTGGCGGCCCGTCTTTGGCATTGTGGGTTGTGTCCAGTGGAGTAAGGTCCTGGTTTCCTGGAATTCTAACCACGATCCGGACTCCCCCCCCCCCCCACCACTACTCTTTGCTTGTGTGAAAGATGACTATCGAGTTCTCGAAGGTCATGAGACGATCCCTGGAGTTGAGTGTTCCGGTGTCCATGCGTGGAACCCGTCGTGTGGACTGCAGTGTCCCGGTGTCCAAGCGTGGGACCCGTCGTGTGGACGGGTCACCGGAACCGATGAGTTTATGGCTTGCTCCAGAGGTACGGCTGACGGAGGGACAGTAGTGACTGTATCTGTAAACGACCACATTGCGTGATGTCTTGCACTGATGTCAGCAGTCCCAGTAAATTCCTGCAAATGCATCAAAGTTTGCAAGCTACCTGATTGTCAATGCCTGGCAAATGGCCTGAAATGCACGGTCACATGTAAGTTACAGACCTGTGACAACATGGCTGATGAGGACTTCCAACAAGATCAGGATGATGATACGTCTGACGATGACGATTGTGATGACAACCAATATTAGTTGTACAGCAAACTACAATGACTCGTGCGAACTGTTCATTTTGTAGCTACTTGATGAAGATGAAAGATTCATTGCAGAACTGCTTGTTTCCCTCTTAATTATATCATGCTCGATTTAGAGGATACCAAACGTGTGTAGGGTGGTATGCGGGGAAGGTGGTGGTGGGGGGTGGAGGGGGTTGAAGGGATTTTATTCTGCCAAATATTCAGTGATTACACATGATGTTACTATCCAAACTATATATTTCCGTCGAGCTCTACCAAATAATGTCAATAAATCCAAGATGGCCCTCGAGACGGATTCATGATGGCATCACGATCTTGGAAGGTAATAATGGCCTTTAATTTGGTTTTTATTTTCATATTTCTTCCTAAGGAACTGCAAAAACTAATAAAAATGATAGATACTACTCAGCTTTGGCAAAATAAATTACTTTCGTGAGCTTACAGCCAAATTAATTTGGGCAAAAGATGGACTTAAGTTCACAAATGTGATTTTCTGGGGACACCATGCGGCCGCCATTTTGAATTTTCCCATGAACATTTGCGCCTAGAATACTGCAACTAGACTAAACATGGCCTAAACTATTCAATCAGGCATAAACTATTCAGTCAGGAAGTTTCAACTTGCTAGCTTTTTTCTATACTGAAACAGCTTGAAAACTTTTAAAAACTGCCCATGATTTCCCGCCTTGGCCAGGTAGGGTTACCGTTCAATGGTTGCCATATTATTCAGACTATGTTGCCACACCATACAGCACATGATCTGCTTCACTATATTAGATCAGCCATTGTGTAAAATTTGACAGGAATTGAACAGAAAGAATGACCTGTAGCTTGACCAAGAGATCTTTCTTTGATCCTCATGAATTTTCTTAGCTTTTGGGACGCCATCTTGGATTGACCCACTTTTTGATACTTAGCTGCCACTCTGACATGGCCAGCAGGGTTTTTTGTCACCTACAGGTATCACGTGATAAGAAAAACATCACGAAGCTTTGCCCCTCAAGATGGTACCAATAAGTCAAATTTCGGGTCCTAGCTCATGGACTAACTAGTGTGCCATGTCCGTGATCATCTCAGCGGTTACTCAGCCTGCTATTGGAACTACAACAAGGCCGAGGTGCCCACCTCCATATGTTGGTAGTGAGGCATTAGCAAAAGCAGGTGTAGATTTGGGTCACAAATATTAAACATTTATAAACAATGTTAGTATTTGTAACCAAATCAAACCTGCTTTTGCTTTGATTATCCTCCCATCCTGCCCCTCACTCCACGGCCTTGCACACCACACGTCTCGGGCTATAAGAGTGGGAAAGAGGGAGATTAAGGATTGGGCAGAGCTTAAGTAACCTAGCTGGGCTGAGAGAGCTCCCTAAGGGGAGACAACTTTTCGTTTTTAACTATTTGTAGGACTGCTGTAGGGAGATAAGGCATTAGCAAAAGCAGGTTTGATTTGGTTACAAATACTAACATTGTTTATAAATGTTTAATTTTGCTATATTGTACTAATAACAATATTAAACTTCTCCTTTTATAAATCCGTATTGAAAACTTACATCGCTTGTCTCTCTTTGCTTGTAGAACGTAATGATGTTATATATATACAGTGGTCTCCTTCATTCAAGTTTTAGCTAATGTATCATTCTACATGAAGTCATGCTATGTCAGATGAGGACCACAATAATGTCATTACATTCCAAAAATAATGGGAGGCAATTGTGTTTTTAGCCCACCATAACCAGATGGTGGGCTGTTCAAATCACTTTTCGTCCGTGGTCCGTCGTCCGTCCGTCCGTTGTCCGTCCGTCATCAGTCCGTCCGTAAACAATTCTTGTTACCGCGATTTCTCAGGAACTACTTCATGGATCTTTCTCAAATTTGGTACACAGGTTCCCCTTGGGGTCTAGTTGTGCAAGATACCTGGTTTGGTCCGATTCGAAAATCCAATATGGCCACCAGGCAGCCATCTTGGATTTCTCCATGAAACATAGTTATCGTCATTTCTCAGGAAGTACTACATGGATCTTTCTCAAATTTGGTACACAGGTTTCCCTTGGGGTCTAGTTGTGCAAGACACCTTTTTCGGTCCGATTTGAAAATCCAATATGGCCACCAGGCGGCCATCTTAGTTTTTCCCATTAAACTTTATCGCAATTTCTCAGGAACTACTGCATGGATCTTTCTCAACTTTGGTTCACAGGTTCTCTTGGGGTTTAGTTGTGCAAGATACCTTTCCCGGTCCGATTCGAAAATCCAATATGGCCACAAGGCGGCCATCTTGGATTTTCCAATGAAACTTTATCGTGATTTCTCAGGAACTACATGTACTGCATGGATCTTTCTCCTGCATGGATCTTTCTCAAATTTGGTACACAGGTTCCCCTTGGGGTCTAGTTGTGCAAGATACCTTTTCTGGTCCGATTCGAAAATCCAATATGGCCACCAGGCAGCCATCTTGGATTTCCCGATGAAACTTTATCGTGAATTCTCAGGAAGTACTACATGGATCTTTCTCAAATTTGGTACACAGGTTTCCCTTGGGGTCTAGTTGTGCAAGACACCTTTTTCGGTCCGATTTGAAAATCCAATATGGCCACCAGGCGGCCATCTTAGTTTTTCCCATTAAACTTTATCGCAATTTCTCAGGAACTACTGCATGGATCTTTCTCAAATTTGGTTCACAGGTTCCTCTTGGGGTTTAGTTGTGCAAGATACCTTTCCCGGTCCGATTCGAAAATCCAATATGGCCACAAGGCGGCCATCTTGGATTTTCCAATGAAACTTTATCGTGATTTCTCAGGAACTACTGCATGGATCTTTCTCCTGCATGGATCTTTCTCAAATTTGGTACACAGGTTCCCCTTGGGGTCTAGTTGTGCAAGATACGTTTTCTGGTCCGATTCGAAAATCCAATATGGCCACCAGGCAGCCATCTTGGATTCCCCGATGAAACTTTATCGTGAATTCTCAGGAAGTACTGCATGGATCTTTCTCAAATTTGGTACACGGGTTCCGCTTGGGGTCTAGTTGTGCAAGATACCTTTTCTAGTCCGATTTGAAAATTCCTCATGAAACATTGCTATCGTCATTTCTCAGGAAGTACTACATGGATCTTTCTCAAATTTGGTACACAGTTTTCCCTTGGGGTCTAGCTGTGCAAGATACTTTTTTCGGTCCGATTTGAAAATCCAATTTGGCCACCAGGCAGCCATCTTAGTTTTCCCCATGAAACTTTATCGTAATTTCTCAGGAAGTACTGTATGGATCTTTCTCAAATTTGGTACACAGGTTCCCCTTGTGGTCCAGTTGTGCAAGATACTTTTTTCAGTCTGATTCGAAAATCCAATATGGCCACCAGGCGGCCATTTTGAATTCCCCCATGAAATTTCGTTATCTTGAATTCTCAGGAACTGATGCATGGATCTTTGTCAAATTTGGTACACAAGTTTCTGTTGTGGTCTAGTTGTGCAAGGTAGCTTTTCTGGTCCGATTCCAAAATCCAATATGGCCACCGGGTGGCCATCTTGGATTTCCCCATGAGACTTTGTTATTGCGATTTTTCAGGAACTATTGCATGGGTCTTTTTCAAATTTGGTACACAGGTTCCCCCTGGTGTCTAGTTGTGCAAGATACCTTTTCTGGTCTGATTCGAAATCCAATATGGCCTCCAGGCGGCCATCTTGGATTGCCCCATGAAACTTTATCATGATTCCTCAGGAAGTACCTCATGGATCTTTCTCAAATTTGGTACATAGGTTCCCCTTGGGGTCTAGTTGTGCAAGATACCTTTTTCGGTCTGATCCGAAAATCCAATATAGCCACCAGACGGCCATTTTGGATTTCCCCATGAAATTTTATCGTGATTTCTCAGGAAGTGCTGCGTAGATCTTTCTCAAATTTGGTACACAGGTTCCCCTTGTGGTCCAGTTGTGCAAGATACATTTTTGGTCCGATTCGAAAATCCAAGTTACGCTTCAAATTAATACTGTATTCCCAAGTTGTGACGTTGCATCACAAGAGTCGGCTTATCAAACTATGGGGCATATTCTATATATTGACTATAGAGAATATCCATACTTTCACCTATATCAAGGAGTTCAAATGATTCCAAATTAAAATGTATTTCTTCAAATTTTAAATCAGTTTACTTTAGTCCATGCCATTGCAAGTGAGCTGCCCCACCGTCACGAAGGGACGTCACTCTTGTGAAACAACATCACAACTCGACAACTGTAGACTACTGCGTGTTTCGATCCAAGGGAGATAATCAGGGCTCATGCCAAAGTGTCAAAGAGATTAGTCTTCGCTTCCAGTACCCAATGATGACACGTGCAAAAAAAATAAAAAATACTACAAAACAAAGACGATGGATCCTCCGGACATTCACTGTCATACTAGCTTTGCTCATTTCACTTGTACTATAGCAACCGACATCAAGTACAGTTTCTAGAAATCTTGAAACTCCTGAACCTTAGATAGATAATATCTTGGTGTTTTCATGTGTCCCTTTTTCGATCTTTTTCGCTCAAATTCGAAATTCTGCAAACAAAATTATATATCAATCGTTTGTTCTTAGTAACCATGGACAAAAAGATCCTCTTGTCATTGGCTTACAATTATCAGACAATGGTGGGCGCCAAGATCCTTCAGGATCTCTCGTTTATTTTTTTGCATGTGTCATCATTGGGTACTGGAAGCGAGGACCAATCTCTTTGACACTATGAAACATACTTAAGATTTCATAATTAGGAACGAATGCTAATTCTGTTCTGTTTACTGGGCTAGTTTGAGATATCTCTTTTAAGATACCATGCTCGAAAATAGTAAGATGGTACAAGGGATCCGGTCCGCGCAGTAATGTTGAAACTTCAAAAGTGCCTGAATCCTGATTATCTCCCTTGGATCGAAACATGCAGTAGTCTACAGTTGTCGAGTTGTGACGTTGAGTCACAAGAGTGACGTCCCTTCATGTAGCCGGCCCGCCGGCAGACGAAAGGGTGGAGCAGTTCACTTGCTACTGCATGCACTAAAGAAAACTGATTTAAAATTTGAAGAAATACATTTTAATTCCGAATTATTTGAACTCCTTGATATGGAAGGTGAAGGTATGGATATTCTCTATAGTCAATATATAGAATATGCCCCACCGTTTGATCCGCCGACTCTTGTGATGCAACTTCACAACTCGAGAATACCGTATTAATTTGAAGCGTAACTTGGATTTTCGAATCGGACCAAAAAAGGTATCTTGCACTACTAGGCCCCATGTGGGACCTGTGTACCAAATTTGAGAAAGATCCATGAAATATTTCCTGAGAATTCACGATAACAATGTTTCAAGGGGAAATTCAAGATGGCCGCCTTGTGGCCATATTGGAGTTTCGATTCGGACCGAAAAAGGTATCTTGCACAACTAGACCATAAGGGGAACCTGTGTGCCAAATTTGAGAAAGATCCATGCAGTACTTCCTGAGAAATCACGATAACAAAGTTGCATGGGAAAATCCAAGATGGCTGCCTGTTGGCCATATTGGATTTACGAATCGGACCAGAAAAGGTATCTTGCAGAACTAGACGACAAGGAGAACCTGTGTACCAAATTTAACAAAGATCCATGCAGTAGTTCCTGAGAAATCGCAATAACAATATTTGCTTCCTAAATCGTAAACCTGCTTCAATTAATGCCTTTAATCTCCATTAAAGTGCACAATCAAACGTAGAAAACGGAAGTAAAACTAAAAGTTATCTCCCCTAGGAGAGAGAGTTATCCGCCCCTAGGAGAGCTCTCACTCTTCCCAACGTGGTTACTATATAAGCCAGAGCCAGCCCATTCTCGTCCTCTTTCTCCTGTTTGCTCTCGAGCAGTGCACATCTAGGGAAGTGTTTAGATTCAATTTACAACGTTAGTTGTTGTTGTTTCGCTGGTGTATCCTTTATCAAGTGTGACTTTTGTTGTTTATTCGGAACTTACTTATTGTATTATTATGTCTGAGGTTCCGACTACTATTCCTTGTCGTACGTGCGGGCAGTTTTTGTCCCCATTGGACGCCCACACGGCTTGTTTTTCGTGTAAAGAATTGTGTTATCGTGCGTCCACGTGCGCGGAATGTGTATTATGGGACGCGACGACTTGGAGGAATTATGCCCAAGCTCGTCGTGCTTATCTTTTACATGCTTGTGATGACCCGTCTATTTCGGAGGTCGACAGACGGGTTTTAGAAATTTCTTTGGTCAATGATATGAAATGTAATGAGGATCTTGACCGAGTTGGTCAAGACCCAGTTTCTCCCGCGTCGGTATGTATTCCGCCAAGCGGGACTATTCTACATGAAGATAATTCTAGGTTGCTAGACAGTTTGACCCGTACCGGAGCTTCATTGTCTAGGGTCGATCCAAAATCCGTTCCTTTGTCCGGCTTAACAAAGACCAGGTCGATCTTGCCTGGGCATTCCATTGTCTCCGTCAGACAAAAGAATTCTTTGCCTCGTGTTATTTCGCCTTTGCCTATCGGTTTACCACATGTTTCTTCTAGAAAGAAGAAAGCAAATAAACGTCGTCGTGTGTCAGTTTCTCCATTACGGGTTAAGTCTAAACATAGTTTTTCTAATTCCGTTTCTAAATCTATGGAGGCTCGTTCGGACCTACCGTTGAGTGTTCAAGTTGCAAACTTACGAGCTCCGGTTTCCGCGGTTGTTGATTCTTCACATCGTCGTTCACATACTGCTACACGACGCACACGTACACAATACCGTTCACGTTCTCGTTCACCGGTTCGGAATTTGTTTTCTTCACGACGTTCGGTTTCACCACCGTATCGTTTGTTGTCACCTGTACGTGGTTCTTTTTCGCCGGTTCGACGTTCTCGTTCTCCGGTTCGTAGTTCACGTCCACCGGTTCATTTTGATACTAGTTTACGGCTTTCTCGTTCTCCGGTACGCCGTTCTCGTATTTTGACTGGTCATTCTCCTGATCCTTCACACCGTTTGCCTCGGGTTTCGGCTCCTTCTTATCAAGATTACCATGTCCCTCATTCGCGGACGCCATTTCTTGATCTTTCGGTGGATCACGGGTTATCATCTTCTCATCGACGTCGTAGTACTCGTTCACCTTCACCGGTTTCATCGAGTTCGTCGGATGATTCTACCGCCTCTCTGGAAAGTTCGGCTGATTCTTCGAAGTTGCATTATTCGCTTAGAATGCAGGCGCTTTCAGCGTTGGTTCCGGATATGCCCACCTCCTCCAAGGATGTTTCATCTAAGATTAAATGTCGGACTGCGGCGGATTCTGCATTTGCGTCTTCGGCTCCTGTAACGCCGCTTACTTGCGCGCCATCTCCAGCTTGGGTGGGTGGTTTAGAGGAGTTTGATCGTCAACTAGAGGATGACGATAAATTCAAGAAGCCTCGTTTTCGAGTTAACCATGTCCTTCATGATAACGTATTGCCCGACAAACCGCCCAAACGTGATCGTGATTTATCTCAGATTTCTAAGGCATCTAAGTCAACCCCGCTTGAGATACATTCCTCTCTCGTGGAGAATATTCAAGAGATGTTACTTGCAACGCAACGGGCTTCTTCGGTCACGGATTGGTTTTTGTTGGCTACTTCCCGGATTGCCTTGGATCCTGAATTACGCCAAGACGATGGGTCGGCTTATTTGTCTCCGGGTCGCGTTACCTATTTGCGGGGTTTCATTGACACCCTTGTGCAGGCTAACCGTCAAATCATTGAGGCTAGTTCTTATTCGTATGTTTCGCTTCTCCAAGCGCAACGCAAAGCATTACTTAAGGTTGTCAAACCGGACGTTCCATTTGTGGTTAAGGATCAGTTGCTTCATCAGCCATTATCATCCAAGTCCATTTTCAACAATGCTATTGAGTCCCTTCTACCCGTGATTCGTGAAGAACGGACTGCTCGCTTGATTGCTTCTGTTGCTCGTGGCGGCTCTACGGATCGTCGTCAGAAACGTTTTGGTCGTAGGTCCTCCACTACTCAACAAGATGGGGGCGCTCGGGGAAATTTTCGTGGTATCGACAAACCTCCACGAGGCCGAGGTCGCCGTTCCTTTCGTGGGAAACCTTCCAAGCGAGGTGGTCATTCCAACAAATGACTATCAGGTTTCCGTGTCCGATCAAGCCGAAGTTTTTCATCCACCTGCTTTCCGGTCATTCAGTCATCATGTCGTGGGCGGCCGTCTTCTATACTTCGTAGAAAATTGGCGTCTCATCACGGACGACGCCTGGATTTTAAGAGTTTTGGAGAAAGGCTTCCTGTTCAGTTTTCATTCCTTTCCCAAACTCATCGCTTGGCCACGCCCATCCCGCCTGCCAGTTTCCGCGGGTCACTTGCAGACTCTTCTGTCTTCGGTCAACACGCTCATCGACAAGGGAGCTGTCAGGGAGTTACCTCGGTCAGAGGTCAGTTTGGGGTTTTACAGCCACGTATTTCTGGTTCCCAAGAAAGACTCGCTCCAGATGCGGATGGTGATCGACCTAAAAGTGTTAAACAAGTTTCATCTCATCACCCCTCCTCATTTCAAGATGCCTACTGTTTCATCGATTCGGGCCCGCATACATCATCGGGATTGGCTGGCCTCAGTCGATCTGCAGGACGCGTATCTTCATATCCCAATTCATCCACGTCATCGGCGTTATCTCCGCTTCGTTATCAACGAACGTCGCTTCGAATGACAGGTCCTCCCGTTCGGGGTCAACATCGCCCCTTGGTTGTTTACCCGGATTACCTCTCCTGTCATGGCATTTCTACACCTGCGAGGTATTCAAATAGAGGTTTATATCGACGACATCCTCCTATGGGCGGCGGACGAGTCCCGTCTCAACGCGCAACTCCAGTTCACGCTTCTGGTGTTACGTCATCTAGGTTTCGTCCCTCATCCTCTCAAGTCAGAGTTAGTCCCGGCTCAAGTTCGCCGATACATCGGCGCAGTATTCGATACTTATCATCAACGGGTATACCCTCCGGAGGATCGTTGGGACAAAATTCTGCTGTTGATTCGAAAGTTTTTGTCATCAACGTCACGGACACGTCAACAGTGGCAAAGTTTGGTAGGTTTGCTCACTTCCACACAGGACCTAACTCTTTACGGCCGACTACAGGTGCGTCCTCTACAGTATCATCTCTATCCTTACCTACAGACACCTTCCATCAATCCAGCGGTGCCGGTATTGACGTCTCTACATCCATATCTGGTCTGGTGGCAGTCCCGGCTCAACGTCATGCAGGGCGTTCCATTCCGCTTTCCGGCCCCGAGTCATCATCTGTATACCGATGCGTCCGAGACCGGTTGGGGAGCCCATCTGGACGAATTCGTGGTATCCGGCAGATGGTCAACGTTGGATGCCAGTCTTCACATCAACCTTCTGGAGATGAAGGCAGTCATCCTAGCGGTTCAACATTGGAGTCAGCGTCTCATGTACTCGTCTCTCCTCATAGCGACGGACAATTCCACAGTCATTGCGCA
>JAVTVY010046845.1:0-22234 GCA_036873755.1 Hanleya hanleyi
GACGAACACCCGGCCCCATTGTCCGTGGGTACAATGGCAACGCCGAGATGACCGATCGTAGCTATGCTTCAAACACTACTGCAACAGAAGGGTCTATCGGAGACAGAGTTGCTCAGCCTGGAGCCAATGATAATCGAGAGGTAAGTGGTCCAAGAAACGCCATCGACGCCCGCCACTGTGACCAGCGATACCCGAACCACCGTCGACCCGTATTGGAAGAGACGCCGCTATACGAAGCTGGAGAGTCGAGATCGGAGACACAGCTTGATGCGAATGATAACAGCGGGGCGGTAGCAACTATTGTCAGCCCTAGGGTAAACGTCATCCAGAAAGATCTTGAGAAAGCATCGCTGTAGTACCAAAGGGGCGCACAGCAGGTTCATTCGAGCTAAGCTGGTTTCACAAGACTACGAGATGCCTTAGAGAGACGACTTGCCCGGCCAAATCAGACAGACTGATATAAACCAGGGAATACCAGAACTGAGACAGGCACTCGTACGTCTCAGTCAGATGGCCTACCGCCATGCCGGAGATGGGCTCTAAGATACCTTAGCCTGTGACTAGTTCTTCAAGTCCACTGAAGACCTGCGTTTCAAGGTCTGGCAATATCATCCTAAGACCCTGATGAGGCAATCCATGCAGCTGTGGAGGTGGAAGCCTTTCAGGATGGTCCACGTCCACGCTCAGAGACAACAGATAGGTGGGCTATGGGGAACGATGTCCCTCCAGATCCTAGTGAAGAAACGGAGAAGAGCTGTTTACATGGTGAAATTGCCACCTTCATTGTAGAGATGCGGCACCACCATCCAGAAAGGGGACAGTCAAACGTGAGACGAGGTTGAGGGTATGGCTTCCACCAGGACGAGCCGAAGATAGATTGTGCTGGTGATGTGTAGAGAATGGCCCTTATCGCGCAGCCTGCCGAAGCGTTCGCCTTCCCTGCCGAGAGGACAACCACCCGGGCCTGAAACTCAGAACTGATCTCCACAGGCGAATCCGGCCACTCATGCCGCGGGGGAAGCCGGACTATACCTATCAGCCCGCATAGGATCACTAAGTTAATGTGTTGTGTCGACAGTGGTGCATCTATGTCCCTGATCCTGATGAGCCGCCGGATTTGGGATCAAGTATACCAAGCCCTCGAGGCAGCCCTTAGTTTCCTTGTACCCAAGAGTGAGGGTGACCGACGGGAACGACATGCCGATGCAACCTTTAAAATATCCATTCAGGGGACGTGGAAACAGTCGATGGTAGTGAGAGATTTGTCGGTTGACGCTATCTTGAGGTATGACTTCCCTCAATGCTGGCCTGTTCTGCGATGACGATGACCTTGGCCGTACGAACCGCGTACAGCACCAAATAAAAACAACATCACAGAGAAAGACTCAATGCGCCAGATATCTTCAAGGGTCTGACGGAGGCAGTGCTGGTCGGCCTTCACTATCAGACTGGCCTGTTATACTTAGAAAATGTATTCTATTTTAGATGGATGCTTTCGGAGATGCTTGGGAACTTGGAGATGGTCTTTGTGCTGCAAATCCATGGACTGAAGTTGAAACTCTCTAATTGAATCCTTGGGGCCAGAAGGTAGCCTAACTGGGGCACATGGTGTCTAGGGATGGAATCGAGAACGAACCTGTGATGGTTGAAGCAGTTCGAGAATGACCAATCCCTGTCTCGCAGACTGAAGTAGCTATTACAAGAGGTTTGTGCAGGACTTTGCGACCATATCCGAGCCCGTAAATCAGCTCGCACAGAAAGAGAAAAGTTTTGAGTGAACCAGTGAATGCCAGACTGCATTCCAGACACTGAAGCAGAAGAGGACATCCGCTCCGATCTTAGCCATGTCAGATTTCAAACTTCCATTCATCTTGGACAATGACGCCAGGGGAGGGGATGGCCCAGAACATAGGCAGACAGGAGAAAGTTGTGACCTACAGTAGCGGAGACATAATGGAGGTAAAAATGACGTACTGCGTGACCAGGCTCACGTAGTTCACTTTGTGAAGTCCTTTTGCCACTATTTCTACGGCGTAAATTTCAGCGAACAGACCATCAATCCCAGCGGTGGCTAATGAGGTTCAAGGAACAAGTAGCACAGCATGCCCAGTGATCCAGACCGTATCAACCAACCAATTTGATACTGAAATTGCAGCGCACAGCTTTAGATACACATGGCTTTCGTCCAATTAGCATCGCCCGCTTGTGAACCGAGCGGAGTTGGCTCGGCATTACACGGCTAAACCAGACGTTGTACTGTGTGTTCGTTTATAATAATTTAGCATAAACTTGCTAATTCTTTTACAAGATACACTGGATGCATTTCCCTTTCTTGATCAAAATTGATACAGACCGAATGCGCATGCGTGGCACGTTTTTCTACGAAGTGAAATAGCAGGGCAACCACCTCGCTGGTGGTCTAATAACACCCCAGCCACCAGTCAGATTTTTGGACCGGATTCGGGGCCTTCGCGCACATCGCCGGAAGTGACATCATATATAGTAAAATAGATGTTTAACGAAAATTTTGATTACTTTTCAAGTCTGCATTATACCTCCGTTGACCTAGCGTTAAAAAGAATTATCTGGAGATCATTTTCCCTGTTTACCTGGACAGAGCATATGAAAAGTAGTTCGCTCATGTGCAACACTAAAGGAGTCGTTTGGTCGGATTCAAACTGAACCGTGCGTTGTTTGGTTTCCCCTATACGTCATAGCAACGTAGTAAAGGTCAACTTCCGCTAGTGGAGGCAGGGATGTTATTGGAGCCTGCGAAATGGAGCATGCGCTGTGGGGAGGTTGGTAGCAGGGTGTTACACTGACCTTTAGGAGACTGCAAACTCCGGCAATGGGAGATTGAAGCTGAAGGTGAATGAGATTAAGCGAGTAGGGAGTGTGTGAGACGTGCCCAACGTCCATCTTAACGCTCTGCCCTAAGGAGCAAGATCACCTTCACACACACACACACACACATATACAAAGCCACATCAGTACCATACAAAAAGTAGCACTATTCTAACTGTCTAGACCAAAGGGGGTTGAGAGAGACAAAATCAACAAAGAATTGTTTCATGTTTTAATAATTTATCATAAATAGTTCTCAGACTTTATGTGCTAAGTATATACACTATTATTTTGCAATATAATTTTTTGCAAGATCAAATAATGATTTGTACATGGGTGAGTAAGTAAATAGGATTTAAGTCACTTTCAACATTGTTTCTGTCATATCATGACGAACCAACTAAGCACCACCCAGCAAAGTTGCATTCTTGTTGCTTCATAGGATAAATCTTTGAAGCAACATGAAACCAGATACCCGCAATCCACCCTATGTAACACTGAGGACAGCACAAGGCACAGACAGATTACATTGGTGCAATAACGACAAGTGCAATCACAGTGCTAGACACCACATTATCAGAAGTTCCTGTTGCATCTCGGCAAAGTGTAACTGGAACATGGTCAACGTGGTCAATATCGGCTTATTATCCCTCCACATTAGAATAACATGCTAAACATACTTTATTATACATTTAATTTTATAATCCAATGAAAACCGTTTATTTGTACCACGTGTCGGTCCAGTACCAAGAACCGTATTGGATCCGCGAGCAAGTGTTATTGGACTCGTCAGAAAGTGTTATTGGACTCGTCAAGACTGCGTATCGGATTCTTTCAAAGTGGGGTAACTCAGGATTATATGTACGTGTCACAGTGTCGTCACAGTGTCATCTGCTTCTGACTCTGTCATAGTTTTGTCTTTCAATGTATAATGAACAGGTCATTATACAATGTTGAATCCAATATGGAGCTTTTATTGTACTCGTCTACGTTGGGTTGAAAGTCCGTATTTCAGAGTCAGAAGCAGATAACATTCAATCACCCCCAGATTTTGTTTCTAATTTTGATCAGTTACTCTAAATGTATTTGAACAAATCCCATATGTAGGAGAAAATACATATATACAGTCCTGTATTTGTATATGATGAGTCAACTTTCCATTCTTAGTTTCATCACCTGAAAAATTATACTTCCTGTGTCTAACTATTAGAGCGTTTACCTGAGCTGCTATTTTACGCAGAAACATCTCATTCTTTACACTTCGTCCCAGTATAAACTCCCCCCTCCCCCCCCCCACCCCACACACTATCTTCGCACATATAATAATGCCATTCCAAAATCAAGAATGTCCCTGTGCAGTCCAGTCTCCACTTTTGCAGTTTTCGTTTCCTTTGAGCACCATGAACTTGCTTTTTCTGACGGAAACCCTGTATTGAAGTGGTATACTGCAATGTTCATGCGAGGACACAATTTTCTCTTTTCAATGATTGATATTTATGTGTCAAACATTGGTAGCGACAAGGTATCCAAGCCTTTTTGCTTTCATATATTGCCAAAATGATGCGGGTTTCTCGAGTTTCTATGGGGTGTCCCTGTCTAGGTCAGCTGAAATATTCTAGACTGGCTTTGGCCTTCTCCATCTCATGAAGAAAGGAGTAAAACTGGGGCAGTGTCAATTCTGAAAATAAAATTTGAATGAATAATCTGCACATCTGGATTAAAAGTTCAGTTGTCAAAATCCACAAAATTTAATATTTTTATTATATATTCGCTTGGATACTTCGCTGTCAAAAGTAAGAAAAGTCTGTTCAGTCTGATGTCCACCGACTTCAGGTGGAAAGTATGTGTGGAAATTCAAATCGGCTCAGGTGGCGATAACCCCAGAATAGCTCGCTTTAAATGAAGCAACTGTATTAATCCAAAGGACACTTTTTTTTTCAAGTTCAAGCACTTCATAGAAAATCAATCATATTCACAAATACATACCCATGTAAACATTACTGGTACCATTGCCTTTGTTAATAACCAGTTTCAACTGAAATGCGAGAAAAGTAGAGTTCATGATACAGGGCCATACATGTAACTCTGGGGAAAATCACTGAAACGGGTAACAAAACCAGAAGCCCACACCTACATGATACTAAGTATCTACGATGAAAATTTCAAATTTCTTCAGCAATTAATAACGGAGACACAGTCTGGACAATAAAGCATTATAGCATATATTGATGGTAATGATCATGAAGAGTCATAACTCTGTGGACAATCGTCGAAATGGGTAAAAGAATCTGTTAGTGCACATCTGCAAGGTACTAAGCATCTTCCATTTTGAAGTTGTCCATCGATTAGTAACTGAGATATTGTTCAGACATTAACGTTTCTTGGTCATATCGGGTAACTATCAACATCTGTTTAATATTGTGTATCCAATTAGAAGTATTCAAAAACATAATTTCTCAAATTAAAACAGTGGATTATAATTAAATACACAACTTAAAACTGAAACCTTATTTCTAACATTGACGCCTCATATTGCCACTAACCTGAAGAAAGGTATTTCCAACTTTGTCCAGATCACTGCTTGCAGCTGTCACTGAAAACAAACAATCGAATTCATCATTCGCAACAAACGGAGTGATAAGGCTTAAAATAAAAATGTATTATCGAGACCAGCATACTGACATCATGTCTGTAAAGCTGCCTTCTATAAATAAAGGCATATCTACATATCTGTGTGAAACTGCGACAAGCGAGTGTCTAAACCCTGAGTTAAATTTTGTTGTTCATTTTTCGGTCAGAGATGACAAATGGCGAGTGAACACAAATGTGTGAAGCTGCTGTGAAGCTTAGCCATACATCAGTGAAGTGCTAATTTGTCCACCAGAAAGTACTACATTCAAAATCTCCCAAACTACATACATAAGTCGGATTGCAACATATCAACAAGTTATGTTATTCCAATAGATTATCTCCCCTGGTTGTGATGCTATTTCACACAATTATCTCCCTTCAATTGTAACAACGTTTCCCCAGATTATTTCTCCCTGGTTGTGATGTTATTCCACTAAATTTTCTCCTTTGGTTGTGACGTTATTTTACATTTGCCCTGTTCATGGCCACCATGTTAAATTCACCCATGATCCTCTGCTCGGAGGTTATGCAAATAGGCTAAAAAATGACTCCAATATGATTTAGTCTCACAGAGTATCAGCTCTCAATTTAAGCACAAGAGAAAAATTCATTTGGATGAGGTGGGTGGGGCCCCCGGGGGGGGTTGAAATGGAATCCCCACACTCACAAACCATTCTCACCTTCCTGAAGATAGGGTTAGCAAGATTATATCCCAGATTGTGAAAATTTTGACAAGTGAACTTTCCTAACTGTGACGCTAGTTACAAATTCCCTTCCTAGATTGCTATTTCAAACTATTATCTCCCTTGAATGTGAACCTTGGGTTAAAGCACAGACCATGACCCAATCCCCCCTCCCCGACTGCAAGTAAAGTGGCTAAAATGTGGCCGTGATGTCAGAAGACTATTAAATATTCATGAGCTGTGTGCTCTGAACACAAAATTCATTTGAAATCAGTAAGATCCTACATAGCAACATATATGATTGGAGAGCATTGATAGGATATTAATTTATTAAGATTGTTATCGAATGCGACTGGATGGTAAACAGTAGGACCCTCCATGGTCTGTTTCAGTTTGCCATTCTGATCATTTAACCACATTATTGCATCAAAGTTTCTACCATAAAATGATCAGGAAGTTGAAAAGTGCTTCATAATCTAACGCGGATTTTAAAGGCTGATGAAATTTATTAGAACAACCAATTTAATTCTGTTCTCAAGTATATGGGTGTGATTGAATTTTGAGAATGGGATTGAATTATTAGATGGATTATCGTAAATAATACAGACCTCCAAATTTCCACTCCATATCAACGAGCTGGTTGACCATCAAGGTCTGGCCTAAAGCTGTCCTGGACAGCGCCAGTAAATTGGTCTTCCACTGTCAAAGGAAATATGTAACAACAACAACATTACAGAGTGTATGGCTAAGCAGCTGTGCAGTACCCAGAAACAATAGAAAATAGACAATAGGCCACTCGACTAATTAATTCAGAATGCATGCTCTCCGATGCCACTGGGTGAACGACGACACCCTGATGTAACCTCACAAAGACGGCATGTGAAGAAATGAAAATAATTAAGCACCTTACATTTCGAATAAACCCCCTGCAAATCAGAATGAGATAGCCCCTCTTCATATACAGATATCATGGGGTAAATTGTCATGGTTTACACCATATCCTCTGATCGGGGCGACAGGTTAATGTCATTTGCCATTGAAGGCCTTTGATTATTCTATTCACATTAGGCAAATATCACAGGATAATTAAATTTACAAGCAGAATAAAATCAGATATAAAATGTGAAAAAAGAATTACAGATTATGATAATAGCTGGTAATTTTTCTGTTTGTATCAAATATTTATGAATGCTAAGTTTATTCCACCTTATATTTTTTTTTTCTTTTTTTTTTTTTTTTTACTTCTTTTATTAAGGGACCACCTGTCATAATGATAAGTGACTATTTTTGTTTATCCCGGGTAGTCTCTACAGAGAAATTTGACAATACATGTATTTCAGATATCCCAGACCCCACAGTATAACAGAGTTCATACACTTACAGCAGAAAAAAAGCCAGGAGTTTTCCAGGTCAATAATTCTAATTTTCCAGGAGTCTTTAATACAATAACTCGCAAAAAAGATGAGCAAATTAACAAGGTTCAAGAACAAATTTTGGCGCAGTAGAACATGGCATCATTCAGATGGCTGGTTCTCCCACAAGACGAAAAAAGTAGTTTTTTCAGCAGTTTCCAGGAGTTTACCTTTATTTTTAAGCATTTTCCAGGACTATCCATGTAAGGAGGTGTATAAACCCTGATAACTACTTGGGACAGTTTCTACTCACTTGTTCTGAGAAATAATCTGCTTTCTCTTCTGATAAACCTGAAAATATTCACAACAGAGAAATAGGAACATAAGAACAGTATCAAGGAGGTTTGAGACAAATAGTAAAATAGAATTCCGAAACAAAATTCTAAAGGACACCCATCTGGAAAAATTTGATTTTCTTCCACCATGCAACAAAGATTTTGTAAAAGTTCCATTTCTGTACCAAACATCCAGATCAATGTATAGACATCTCAAGCATCACTCATCTGTGATTTACTCTGTCTTTGTACTTCTGTAGTATTTGTACTATTTCCCCATGTGGCTGATGTAAAGTCACATGATGCCACCCCATGGGAAAATTAGCCAATGAATATGCTGTTGTAATATCACATGGGGAAATCAGCCAATACATGTGCAGTTGTAATATATCACATGGGGAAGTCAGCCAATGAATGTGCAGTGATTATGACATGGGAGATCAGCCAATGAATGTGCAGTTGTAATAAATATCACATGGGGAAGTCAGTCAATAAATGTGCAGTCGTAATATATCACATGGGGGAATCAGCCAACGAATGTGTAGTTGTAATGTCACATGGGGAAATGAGCCAATGAATTTGCAGTTATGATGAATATCACATGGGGAAGTCAGTCAATAAATATGCAGTCGTAATATATCACATGGGAAAATCAGCCAATGAATGTGCAGTTATAATATATCACATGGAGAAATCAGTCAATGAATGTGCAGTTATAATATATCACATGGGGAAATCAGTCAATGAATGTGCAGTTGTAATGAATATCACATGGGGAAATCAGTCAATGAATGTGCAGTTATAATATATCACATGGGGAAATCAGTCAATGAATGTGCAGTTATATGGGAAAATCAGCCAATGAATGTGCAGTTGTAATAAATATCACATGGGGAAGTCAGTCAATGAATGTGCAGTCGTAATATATCACATGGGTAAATCAGTCAATGAATGTGCAGTTATAATATATTACATGGGGAAATCAGTCAATGAATGTGCAGTTGTAATGAATATCACATGGGGAAATCAGTCAATGAATGTGCAGTTATAATATATCACATGGGGAAATCAGTCAATGAATGTGCAGTTGTAATGAATATCACATGGGGAAATCAGTCAATGAATGTGCAGTTATAATATATCACATGGGAAAATCAGCCAATGAATGTGCAGTTGTAATACATATCACATGGGGAAGTCAGTCAATGAATGTGCAGTCGTAATATATCACATGGGGAAATCAGTCAATGAATGTGCAGTTATAATATATCACATGGGGAAATCAGTCAATGAATGTGCAGTTGTAATGAATATCACATGGGGAAATCAGTCAATGAATGTGCAGTTATAATATATCACATGGGAAAATCAGCCAATGAATGTGCAGTTGTAATACATATCACATGGGGAAGTCAGTCAATGAATGTGCAGTCGTAATATATCGCATGGGGAAATCAGCCAATGAATGTGCAGTTGTAACAGGACATGGGGGAATCAGCAAATGAATATACAGTTGTAATATCACATGGGGAAATCAGCTAATGAATGTGTAGTTCTAATATCACATGGGGAAATACTACAAATACTACTCAGAGAATCAGATCAGTTTTAAACCTATTTAATTATACTATAATAGAGAATAGGCATACTGGTGTTTACTACATTCTGGTAGTGCTCTATTTCTTTATTTTCTTAGATGAAATTAATAAATCGTGAGTTTGCGAGTGTCTTAGATATCAGGTTAATATAGTGGTTATTATACCTAGGTTAATAAAGTCTTCTCTCAGCTGACTGGCACTAAGATTCTTCTTCAACGCACCTGAAAAAAGTAAAAAAGAAACTTCATGTATCCAGTTACCATGGTTACCAGTTCTGGAAGAATAGAGGTGACAGTCCCAGAGATGAAACGGATTCATTCAGTTGTTCCTACGAAGTAGGCTACAATCTGCAAATTGTCCGGTAGTCAGTGAGTGAGTGAGTGAGTGAGTCCATCCGAATCCTTTAGTCGGCAAAATAAGGAGAACCGTTGACTTTTGAACCTTGATTTTTTGCATGAAGGTGCATTAGGGGGCTGTTACCAGCAAGTTCTGAGCTGACCTACTTTTGATGAAAATTTCTGATGATTTTGAATGAAAATCACTGGTGATTCTGAGTTGGGCTGGCCCATCTTAATATAGGCAGGATTTCAACTTGGGGCGGGGGAATTTCCAAGAGTTCAGTGCATTTCAGAGTCCTAATGCCTACCCTACTTCGTAGGTCCTGTGACATTAATCACACTGTCATGTCTTCAGAAGATGGGATTTGTTCAAATTAGCCATTGGGGAAAATGTTGCCTTTTCAGCCACATTTTACTGATGACAAAATATTATTTTCGAATTTCGTTTGCCATCAGATATCCTATTGAAGAGATTTCCTCGGACAACTCTTGCTAAACGAGAGAGGATAACATTAGATCAGCTGTTCCATCTGTGGTCATTGGCCCAAGCAACTGGGTGAAAGATCCCTATACTGCAACATGGTCTGATGATCATTTTTCTTAATAAATTGAATTCTGTATGTCAAAAATTTCTGAAACTTCAGTGAACAAGGCCTCCTGAGATAATATCTGAAAATTGGGCACTGGGAATAGTTTAAATCGGGCACTTGTTTTATTTATGGACAATTATAATCTGTATATTTCCTACTGTTAATCTTATGGGAGCAATACCCCAGTTATGGGTGGGAACAGCCAGCTGTAACAGAGGACTGTCAGAGGCAGTATGATGAAGTGATGAGAGGACTTACTGTTTGGTATAGACAACATTGTCTTGAAGACGTTTTTTAATGCACCAGATCCCAAACCATTTTGCTCTGCAAACTCGTCCAACTGTGTCATCAGACGTGACGACTACAAATATGAAGAAATGATGTGTACATTCATATATACAGCATGTAATTTTTTCATAGATTGAATCCCGGAATTTAACAAAATTGAAGTTAATTCTTTAACAATAGATCTTCTCTGACAGCACTGACATGGCTCCCAGCGGTTCGTTCATCCACTCTTTCTCTTTCCTATCTCTTCAGCCTAGGAAATATGTTTAATCAATGATAACTGGACTATTTTTAAACTGAAGTCGCCATAATGATCACGAATGTAAGCATAATGGTTCTTTCTTGGAATAGTAGGATAATTTGATCCATACTTTAATACCACATTTACACCAGTTATCAGTGATTAAAAATATTTCCTAGACTGAAGAGATAGGGAAAGAGAGTGGAAGAATGAGCCACTGAGGGCTACCTTTAACTTAAACTATGTATAGTCGGGTTATTCAAGCAGCTCCAATAAATTATTCATTATACGTATAATAAGTATCTACCAGATATTTTATCTAGGAACAACATGAGGGAACATGTTATTAGAGATGCTTTAAAGAGGTAGTAGCATGATTTTAATTGTTCGGGTAGATTGAAGAGCATGATCACTTGCAACATTTGCCAAAAGGTTTTCAAGTCGTGAAGTCTTGTATTTCTCATAGGGACCAATATTGTCAGATTCTTCAATTCGGTCAAGTGAACAACATGAAAATGGGAAATGACTGAGATGACGTCGGATAACGAGACCAGGTGTCCATGACGTCAAGTTAGAAGCCGTCACAGAGCAATAAAAGTTCTAAGATCGAGTATGACGTTGCAAAGTATCACGCCCGGAATGCCAGTGCGCGTTTTGTGATGTCATCTCAGGCACTGGAGCCAAGTGCAGGTGCTATCACGTTTTTCAGAGAATGTCAGAAGTATGATTTCAATGCCCGTGATATTAAAAAATGAGGTCACAGAAAAAATGTTCACCATAGTTGATCTCAACTACTAAAAAACTTTTATCGAAATATGTTATTTGCTGAATATTTTTTAAATGACGCTACTACCTCTTTAATGTTATACCCACAGGCCCGCAAAACAAGAGTTTTGGGGGGTGTGGGCGGTGGTATTAGGGTGAAGTGTCGAAATATGGGGTCTCTATATATAACCTCATGCTTTATATAAATCAACATAAAGGTGAGAAACGGACTTTGGGTGAATCGAGAAATAAACGGTTTACCTCCAAACAAAATACATCAGCATATTCTACAAGTATCACTTTATATATTCCCATCGTCAAATTAGTAAATTTGTGCAATTTTTTACCTTTGCCGGGCGATTCAAAATCCAACGTTAGTGTCCATTCATCTAGGAACAGCTAGATTATGGCGGGCTTCGTTCTCAATTCTGATTGGTCAGTCGAGACACGCCTCCGGCAAAAGAGGTCACGCATTGAACAGCTGTCTCGACTGGCCAATCAGAATTGAGAACGAAGCCCGCCATAATCTAACTGTTCCTAGATGAATGGACACTAACGTTGGATTTTGAATCGCCCGGCAAAGGTAAAAAATTGCACAAATTTACTAATTTGACGATGGGAATATATAAAGTGATACTTGTAGAATATGCTGATGTATTTTGTTTGGCGATAAACCGTTTATTTCTCGATTCACCCAAAGTCCGTTTCTCACCTTTATGTTGATTTATATAAAGCATGGGGTTATATATAGAGACCCCATATTTCGACACTTCACCCTAATACCACCGCCCACACCCCCCAAAACTCTTGTTTTGCGGGCCTGTGGTTATACCTAATGCCCCCACACTGAATTTCACAGGAGAAATGATAGTCTTGGTATACAAACCTTTGTTGGGTCAGATAGGAAAGAGAATGCCAGGCCAACCAGTTCACTGAATTGCTGTGAGCAAGAAAACATAGCATTAATCATCCGATTTCAATCCGCCAGGTTTCAGTGTACAGTAATCCCTCTAATAATTCAATCCCCCTATCAAAATTCATCATCCCCAAATTTGGGGACAAAATTCAATCGGCTGTTCTAATAAATTTGATCACCCTCCAACATCATTGAAATAACAAAGAAATAATAGATCATATGCATGAATTTGAACATTCCTTTCAACTTCCAGTTCTAATAAATTTGATCACCCTGTGATTTTATAGTAGAAAATTTCACTTCCCGTGATTGAATTAATAGAGAGATTACAGTAGGCCCTTTCTCTTTATTACGCCTCCTTGCGCATGATTTATCTAGGGTTATAACACAGTGAACATTAATTCCAAGCTAAACCTACACAATACACATATTCAAACATAACCTAGAATTTATAATGACACATTTCCAGACAGATGTAAGCTTATATCTGAATTTAATAATGTGGAACATCTCAATGATCGGTGTATTCAAGACTAATACGGAGTCCTGGGAACCCATGCTGCAGCATTATCGTGGATATAATTTTCTTCATACCTCTTCACAAAATCTGTATGTCATTGAGAAAAGACTTAACCAAGGCATTATTGGGGTTCATACTTGTTGATAGGAACATAGACGCTAAGCAGAAATAATTACAATGTCACATGTGATGGCAAGGTAATTGAGTAACTACTGATACATAATCGGTTACAAAAAGATGAGGAACTCTCCTGGCAAATATGTGGCAAAAACATGTGGATAGTGTATGTAACACAATTATCAGATTATTGTGGCAGAGATAAGGACTTCTTTGCCTAAAAAGGGCCAGACCAGAAAAGGTGAAGATAGATATACCGGTATGCAATATAACCATTTCTTGAACTGTTGAGAGTGAAGTTTATTTGATTTTCGAAGAAAACGAGTTACAAAACTTGAGTGTTGGTAGCGTGGGTGCGACGGCAAGTTGATTGTCCTCCCTTCTCTATTTATATTCTCCCTCTACTTTCTCAAGCATAAGAGAACAAACAGCATTTTGGGAATATAGCACCATGTGATTTTTTCTTGTAGCACCAGTAAAAAATACCCATCGAGTTAAGAGTGGATTTACAGATAAACAACAACAACAACATCTCCCTCGATACCCCCGCCCCCCTCTATAATCAACCTGATTACCCAATTAACAAAGGTAAAGAGCACCCGTGGTTGCGCAGATCGTCGACAACATTCTGAGCAGATCTGTTTTTCTCCGCTCTCTTCCTGCACATCGAGGTAATGTCCAGCTGCATGTCTGTACTGTACACCCTTATTTCCACACGTGTGCTTATTTGCATTTATTACACTTTAAACTGCGCCCTTTATACAGTTATTTCGGCGCCAAAAATTATGGAAGCTGGGTGCTATTGTTGAATCAAAACAACGACGTTGATCAATTTTGCTAAACACTGACTGTTGTTTTCAAAATCGGAAAATGAAACGTGCGTCCCCTTTCCAACAAGTTTCGCCCGTAGCAAGCGTCAAAAGAGTTACATTTCTGCAACTAACCAACATGAAAAAAATATATCAAAGCCAGTACCTCGTCTGAAAACTTATTGAGTGACTGTATGTCGGTAAACATAGAATCTGGGGGAGTTTCCTTGCCAAAATGAAATGTTGTCGCCGCCATTTTGAACGGAAAGTCATGTGACGCGATGACCTAATTTTGCTGGTCATCCGCCAGACTGGTTCCCGCTCTCAAACTAGGGTCTCCGACACAATTCACGTGGTTCTCGTTGTATGTGGAACTATCATAACTGCCATGAAATGCGGGAAACGGCGCGGAACATAATTGATCATCAAAATGGTTCCATAATGCCTTTCTCTAATTACAGGTACAGTGCGTGGACTTGTCGCCAGCTTTTGTGGACAAGAAAAAGCCGTATTGAGATTAGGCCTACCGGTACTATTTAGTCTGAATCTGGGACAGAATATGTATCAGGTCTGAATATGTGCTTCATTTTCTCCTCCATTGCACAGTATAAACAATTTCATTAAATGAATGGATTTTTTTTTGTCGAAATGTCGTACCCTCCACTTTGTGCCAAAATTCTCTTTTGGACATTTTCCCAAGAGGACATTTTCCCTTTTGGATTAGATATTTTCCCCTTCCCTATTTATATTTTTACCAATATGACTATAATGGTGTCGTGTAGACGTCCCGGTTGGGTAGAATAAGACTGAGGTAATACGGGGAGAAGTAGAGAAAGGGCAACTGGAAGTGGTAGGCTTCAGTGAAAACCAGTGGGGAGAGAAACATCGGGGTGTAACCCATCGAGTCAGAGTCCCGCACTCAGGCATGCGCCATACGGTGGAGTGGGTAGGGTATTATGGGTCTGGCTACACTGGTAGAGTTACCTCCCGCTGAAGGCTACCGGTACAGTTCAACGGATCTTGTTCTTATTCACTGAATTTTTAAATAAAAGATGAAATCTCATCCAACACAATGAGAGAGATCAGCAAGCATATTGCGTATTCCACATGGTATTATCCCCTCCATCAACATGCTATTATCCCCTCCATCACAGAACACTCAAGTTGGGGAAACCGCCTAGGGTGTTTTCGCATTTTGACCACTTTTTCAGGGCCTCGGTGGGTGGTACCGCAAATCCTCTTCCAAACTGGAAGTGTCTCAGTGTCAACAGTCTCAGTATTAATATCTGTATCGTCCTCATACCCATGCAAATTCTTCTACTGCCTCATCATATGGAAGTGTCTGAACTCACACTCTGGTTTCCGTGATTAGTACAATCAGTTCAAACTGGTATGATGTCACTTCTCGGTTGTCGCGTTATGGTGGGGTGTTAAGGCATTGAGACGGCCGTTAAGGCATTGAGATGAGCGTTAAGGCGTTACGACGGACGTCACCACGTTACATGAATTCTACGTGATATTCCATGGGCATTGAAGCCCCAAGACAGGTGGTGTGCGTTATGGTGTTACGTCCAAATGTGCATGACTCATTGCTGCCTTGAGTGTGAACGAACGTTTACCAGACAGTACGATATGATGCGGCACAAGAAGAATATACATGTATGCGAAGACACCGAGGCGCCAGAAGCCGAGGAACCCACTGACTCTTCAACTGAGAGCCTATCCACTGGTGTGGCCCCTAATAATCAGCGGGGAACCTACCTCTTGGAATCGTATGTTACAGCGGCTACTGATACCATGCCATGGCTTCGAGAACATCGGACATTTACAAGAGACGTACATCCACATGCTACCTTCATATCAGAAAAACAGCCATGGCCCTTTCTGAACAGCTTGTTTCCGCTAAAAACAACGATATCCTACGCACAGGGCAATCGTGTAAACCAAGCATCCATTGAAAGAGGATCTGAGGTTACCACCCACTGATGCTCTGATAATGCGGACAAAATGCGAAAGAGCTGTTCCAGGACTTGTTGCCATTACAGTATCCTGGACTATACCCGAAGTCACTATAGGAGCAATTGGACAGTGAACACGGATGGAACATGGCCGAAGATTGACGCATCACAAGACCAGCTTCTCAAATGGCGGTTTCTGATTGCACAAACCTAACATGGTCGACGACTCGTCTAATACACGGGCAACACACACCATTATGTTATGTAAACGCACCCATAGCGGCTCCCCCAAATTGTGTGTGCTGTGATCGAGACGATAATAAAATGTAGAATAAGCAATATGCTTGCTGTTGATTTATATTTCCTTTATCGGGAGTATGAGTATACTAGATACACATGCGAAAGTGGGATGGAATCCGACTCCTGATACGCACCATTTAACTGATCACAATAGCCAAACTTGCTAAAGTTTAAAAAAAAAAGTTTTGAAATACAGGTCATTGTGTTGGGTGACATCTTATCTTTTGTATTCTGTGAATAAGAACAGGAATCGTAGAACGTCCTGTACCCATTAACTCACAGCGGGAGGTAACTCTACCAAGTTTCTACAAATAAATTCTACTAGGCACAAGTACAGAAGATTTTGATTTGGAGAGTGAATTTCAAAACAATAAAATTGTATCTGATTTGGAAGAGAAATCTATGGAAGTCACGCCCAATGAAAGTCTTTCAGCCTTAATAAAAACGAAAATAACAAAAGTCCTGGTGCTGATGGCTTTACTCCGATTTCTTTATTTGTTTTATGGACAATGGTTTCTTTCTGGTAGCCAGCAAAAATTATGGATTGATAAACGAGAGTTGTCTAATGCCCAAAGACAGGGCTTAATAACCTGGATCCCAAAGGGAGACTAACCCAGACAATTATTGAAAAATTGGAGGCCCATTACTGATTACCGGGCCTAGACTGGTTACAGGACACCTGCAAGTTACTGGGGTCACATTCACCTTGGGAATGAAAGATATGGTGGAGATCAATTATACGGAAATATCAAAGAAATTCAAAATTTGGTTGATTTGAATGAATTTGTCAAATCTGTTAAAATCTCCCGCTCTCGTAGAATGGTTCAGCGCCCCTCTACCAGGAAACACATTCTGAATTATAATTTAAATATTCCATACTGTTTGGAAGATTGTGGCCCCGGCAAATGGCAAATTTAAGTAAATCAATTGGCAATGTTTGGCTTGGTGCGGGTTTATCATGAAGAATAAGCAACATTGATCAAGCAAGTTCGCAGTCGATATGGTTTAATGATTACTTAAACGTAGGCTATAAAATCGTTTACTGCAAAAGTGTTATCAAATGACTTCCCTGTATAATTATACTGGGCTGGCAACCTTGCTCTACCCATAGACCAATGAAGGTTGCAGTTACTTCCCTTCTACTGTAATCTCGACTGTATGTGGACAACTAGCCAAACGGTATGAGAACAATTTTCTTTCAGGTATTAAAGCATACATGAGTTATTAAACTATTTGGAGAGAGAGAGAATTAAGGTTTAACAATCAACAATATTTCAGCTATATAGCGACGATCAAACAAAATTCTAAGTATTCAAGTTAATAACTTAGTAAAACATACACACATTAAAACTTATGTAGCAAACCGATTTCTCTCAAATAACCTAAGATACAGACTTATTTCACCCGACTAAAGGAAGACTGTATCTTAGGTCGTTTAACACTCTGCGTTTACATTGAGCCGATCCATGTTACGATACTACATATATACAGATTTGTGTCCAATGATATCAATTTTTCATGTCCTACATCCGAATAGCCTGAGTGTTTCCCACCTAGGATAAATATATGCAACAAGATGTAAATTGGGGGAAAAAGTTATATTTTGAAAATGAATCGAAGAATATAATACTGACTTTCCCTTGATATCCAAAAATTCCATATTTGAAAATTGAATCAGTTTTGCAATGTTTCTTAATGGAAGACAGCGTGAAATGCAGACCCTGGTTTTTTGGAAATTCATTCATTAACTCAACATGGAATCTTGAGACAGTCAAGGAAATAGCCGAGCAGTACGAATATGGTTGTGACGGTTGAAATTACTATACGCCGGCGTTGAATATCATTTATCTTCAATGCACTCGATGTTCATTTCTCGCGCATCTATTTATCTTGTCAATTTCCGTGAGACGTGACTACGAAATTTCTTCTGATGAAGTCGCTGGGAGAAAAGCCACATTTGCATCCGATTGGCTGAAGCTCAGTATTAAAAACAATTCCGGGTAAATATCTGTGGATGTTTCACTGGATATGTACGGAAGAAGTGTCCAATGAGTGACCAAAGTGTTGACGAATGTTCCCTCATATGACATCGATTGATGAATCGCATTATTTATTCAACCAGACTAGCTGCAGGATTTTAATGATAAATAAAGCCTACCTATACCTTTAAACAAAATTCTGCCATTATCTGAAAATAACGCAAAGATATTCAGCTGATTAAGGTGATGACACTCAAATCATGAAACACTTGATCGTGCCTAAGGGCCTCGCAGACTGATTATTACATACTCTATAAAATGAAGAAGTAATACAAAATACACCGGATAATGCAGTGTCGTCCCTTTCGTGTGATTAGGGATCGTAGTGGGGTATGAGCATAAAATGAGGCGTAAATGGCCTGTGATCCTTGGACTTGGGGTGGGTTAGGATTTTAATTGGACCTGAGGTCCACGGTGTGACTCCATGGCAACTATGAGTGACTCCAGAGAAGATTGTCACGTCATCAGTGAGGCCATCAGTAGTAGGGAAAGCGCAGTTCGGGCGGGAAAAGGTGCGTCAATGACGGTTGCGCCCTGGGTGTGGAATGGGACTAGATGAATCATACGTGGTTCAAATGTACCGTGACATATTGAAACTTTCGTGGTTTAGAGTACGACTGGCATGCTGTCCACGTTGATCGGTTATGTCAGGGTGTGCAGTGGAGGATTAGTAGAGAAGGAGCATGTTCCGGTCGCATTGAAGTATTTGGGTTATATAAGAATCATCTCGAGTCCAAGTGTAAGGTGCATGGTTTCGTTTTCAAGCTCTCGCCATGTAGAATACAGAATATGACATCGGTGCTGTACATGTTGACCGGTGGAGTCATGGTACACATGCGCAGTCGAGGAGTAGTAGAGAAAGGGCATGTTCGGGGTGTAGAATACGGCTGGGGAGTTGCCCACGTTGATCGTCGAATTCATTAGTAGGATTCGATTATTAGTACAGAAAGGACGTGATCGAGGAGTGTATGGGTGATAGGGGTCATCCTGGGTACGAATGTGCCGTGGGTAGTATCGTATTGAAGCTATCGCGATGTAGAATACGATAGGGGTGACGACGTTGAGATTAAATGTCATGGTGCGCATGTGCACTCGGGGACAGTAGTAGGGAAATCACATTTGCCGCTGCGAACTGGGGACTAGGTGCCTACATACCCCTAAGCTCAGAGCTGCTCGGATGCACACTTGGATCGGGGAAACGCAAGCCAACTCTGGCGCGTATAGGTGGACATGGTTCTATTGAAGAGGCAGAGTCGCTCGAATGCGGTCTCTGAAGCGTAGCTGGGATCATCACAGGGATTACTTTTGGTTCTTGTGATGTTTTTAGAAATATGCCGCCAGTATATGTCTTTGGGGTCATATGACTTCTTGTGAGTATGTCGGCATCGTTTTCCACCAACCTTTTAATTGTTGCGTTTAATCGTTGTCTGTACATGGTGAGATTCTGCTGATTGACGTTTTGCCCCCGAGGTTTGCCCCCGGTGCAAATCACTACGATTGTAGTTTTGTGACTTGCAAACATGGTGGAGAATGAAGTGCTTGGTCGGCGCCGGGTCTCACTGGTATTTGTTCTAAACAAGAACAAGCATTCCATAAATAGTCCCTTGTTTGGGTATTTTTGTGCATTTTAAAATGGTTCTTGCTTCTATGTGTCCGTGCACGTCCGTGGATGTCCGTGCATGTCTGTTCGAATGATTACTTCCCAACGCTTTGTTGGATTCTTCCGAAATTCGGCATACGCATTCCTTGCGACAAAACGCCAGTCGGTATCGCATTTCAGCAACATCTGCCTGAAGGTGGCGCCACTGGGTCAAAATGGATCTTGCTTCTTTGTGTCCGTGGATGTCAGTTACAAGCGATAACTTCCAAACGCTTTCTTGGATTCTTCCGAAATTCGGCATACGCATTCTTTGTGAGAATACGCGGTTGCGTACTGGATTTAAGTAACATTTGCCTGAAGGTGGCGCCACTGAGTTTCGCTTCTTCGTGTCCGTTCCAGTTAAAATGGGTCTGGCTCTCTTTGTGTCTGTGGATGTCTGTTCAAATTCTTCACAGGCGATAACTTCCAAAAGCTTTGTCGGATTCCGTTTCAGCAAGATCCACCTGAAGGTGGCGCCACTGGGTCTTGTTCCAATCTTCTGTGCATGTCCGTGGTTTCCATTCAAATTCTTCACAAGCGATAACTTCCAAATGCTTTGTCTAATAATTAGGCATCCCTAAATGCGTTTGTCATTTTTCTTCTTTCTTCCGCTTCTCGCTGTCAGTTTTGAATTTCGTGTCGCCTTAAATGAAGGACAACATTTCCTTCAGTTTTGCTATGAAATCATTCTATTCCACATCATATGATTTACCCTAAAGCTTTTGCATGAACAATATTTTATTTCGGAAGTATAATATGAAAAAACTGGCGGGGAAATCCCCGCAGTACCGAACTCCTGATTTTTTTATTTCGTGTCATCTTAAATGAAGGACAACATTTCCTTCAATTTTGCTATCAAATAATTGTAATCCACATCATATGATTTACCCTAAAGCTTTTGCACGAACCATATTTTATTTTAGAAGTATAACATGAAATACCGAACCCGGGGTGTTTTTTTTTTTTTTTTAATTTCGTGTCATCTTAAATGAAGGACAACATTTCTTCAATTTTGCTATCTAATAATTGTATCTCACATCATATGATTTACCCTAAAGCTTCTGCAGGAACCATTTGTGTCCACACGTGTAACTTACTATATTAATTACAACTGAGCTTCTAAAGTCTGGGTGCACACTGTGCATATGATCAATTTCCTGAATTGAATTGAATTCCACCTTGTGGTTTTTCGGACTGACAGATGATGGCATGCAGTTGTCAGTGTGGTTGTTTCATGTACAGGGAGCTTTCTATGGCTTTCATGTCAGCACACCTACCACTACCCTCAAGAAGAGCATGTCCCCACCCCCAGGGCGCCGAGCCGCACCCCCTATCTTCCAAACTAGCCCTCATCCGACCCTCATAGAGCATATCTCCAATATATCTTGGCAGAAGCTGAAATTTGTGTGTTGTCTGCAATATTGGGATAATTGCAACCGCAAAAGGTTTCATTTTATCAGACACAGACCCATGTTTTTGTATTCGGTAAATATGTCCCTTGTAGATCTTGCTTGGAATTGTTTTTCGTGCCAATCCGCTTCTGTGTGGCGCCACCTCGGGCCAAGTTAAAATTGCATCTCCAGACAATAACTTTTGAAAACCTTAAATACAAGCGTCTAGTCCGTCATTCATAATTCAGCCGTCGTCCATTAAAGAATATCCCCGTCCATATCCATATAACAGTATTAGCACCAAATTCAAAAAAGACAATCATAGTATACATAAACATAGGCTAGTTTTCTGCAAGAGAGAAGCGGTCAACAGTTTTCAATGATGCCGACAAGACATCATGATGTTCCAAAAATATAAATCCGTATCGCTGATCAGTATTCTTAATCCATAATAATCGTTCTAAAGTCGTTATCTAGAGAATGGTGTATCTCAGTCACGCTTTGATTGTGACTGTTCATATGAGCACCATGAGGATCTTGAAGTACATGGGTTCATACGGCCCCTAGCCCCGGGTTAAGTGGAATTAGACACAAGTTACGAAACGTAACGCCATAGATCTTGCACGCTACGTTCGTATTTTGCTATCAGCATGCGATATGTATCGCCAAATTTGAGAAACTTTGAGTGGAGGTGCTTGGAGGAATAGCCCTGTTTTATAAGTTTCTGCAACAATGTTTTGTGACGTTGATTGAAATCGTCACAATTAACACAGGATCTAGCAAATGCTACTAGGCGAGATATGTATACGCCATATGCAGGTCCACTGGAATATTACTGTCCAGAAAGGGATAGTTTACGATGTCGAAATTGTAATCATCT